>JAQZBX010003267.1:12661-37945 GCA_029593785.1 Cabassous unicinctus
AATAGAAAATATTGAAAGGTGATGTAACACCATGGAGAAAACATATGAATGTACACACGAGCAGACAGGACACCAAGGGTTACATGGTACAATTAAATGGACACAAAAGAGAAATTTGCCCACATTGCAAGAGACATTGTTCACAAATGTGAGATCTGTAAAAAAAAAATAAAGCATGGAAATATAAAAAACATTGTATCTTACAAACAAGAACCAGATACAGTATTTCATACAATACAAATTGACTATATAGGTCTAACACCACTAATGGAAAATAAAGCTCACTCTTGCAATATACCAGACACATGGTTAGAAATTGGAATGCCTTTTCCATGTAAAAAAAAAACGAAGAAGAAGGAGGAGGGGGGAGGAGGGGGGAAGGGGGAAGGGGAAAGGGGGAGGGGGAGGAGGAGGTGGAAGAGGAGGAGGAGGAGGAGAAGAAAAGCTATGACAGATTGTTAAGTGTCTGTAAGTGTCTAGTCTGTCCTCCATACAATCTTAGCCAGAAGCTTGGTGTTCATATAAAGGTTTGTCATCTGAATAAGGTTTAACAGTTAAAAGTCAAAGTACCAAAACTATAGTTTCTACTTATATCCATAGTAGTAGCTGAAAATGATCAAACCTCTACTCTTTTTTTTTTTGAAGTAAAAGAAAAGCTGCCTCAGTTTTGTCATAATATTGGACAAGTCACAGAACACTTGAGACAACTGAGACAACCATCTGCCTAAAATCAAATGTAACTTGCAAAATCAGCTCTTTTAGTCTTCAGCAGCAATATCTCATCTTGTAGGCATATAATTCTTAATTATATAATAGAAATCATTAAGTAAAACAGGCTAACTTCAGAAATCAGAAACTGAAACTAATGAACACTAAGGAACTGAAATTACTAGATTTACAGAAGAACATCCATGAAATAACTATATTAACTGATGTGCTAATTTACTTTTTGGGGTTAACTATTCAAAAAGCCTATTAAAAGCAAAATATCAAATTCAGATGGGCTCTGCACATTTGTGCCTATTCCTGTTAACATTTCCATAAAGCATTACATTAAGAGTTCTAACATCTTGCCTATTAAATTTTTTCCAGGGAGCAGTTTCTTATCTGATACGTTAATTAAAACAAAATTTGCAACTCATTGGTTGAATTGTAAACATAAAAACATGCTACTCAAATGATAGTTCATACATGTGTACAAAATAATATTTACATTTCACCTACAATTCTTTTGATGACATTTTTACCTTTCCGTTGCACAAAAGCAAGCATAGACAGCCATGTTTTACAGCACAACACAAAAGCCTAAGTGTCAGAGGCAAGAGATTAACTACTTTCAGCAGCTCAATAAATCCTATGCTACACAAAACAATCAACAAAATGAACAATATTATGATCTGAAACAATTATTCCAATGGTGAAAAAGAGAGCTAACTTCATGGCTGTTAAAAGATTTTGGTCGTACTCCCAAACTGAAATTTTACATACTCGTGAAGAAAAAATGTAGTGTAGTTGATCCAAAAAGAGTGAAAAGATATTTCTAAGAATATTTCTAACTTCAAAATGTACTTGATTTTCCCTGATAGTCAACTGTAAAATCTATCTGGGAATTCAAGTGAATTAAAATAACAATGATTAATTACAATCCACTTGGGTCAAAAATAACAAAGTAAATTTCCAAATCATAAGAAATTTTTTTAACCTTAAAAAGAGGTTAACACCTTCCTTCAGGTCTTTCTTTCCTGAGACAAAACAATAGTGGTAGGCTGAATTATGTACCCCAGCAAAAACATGTTCTTTATCTTAATCCCATCCTGTGAATGTGGACCCACTATAAATAAGACCTATTGAAGATGTGATTTTTAGTTATGGTGTGGCCAACTGAATCAGGAAGGGTCTTAATTCTATTACTGGGAGCCTTATAGAAAAAAAAGCCACGGGGTGAAGCCAGAAACTGAAAGTCCAAGGAACCAGGAAGTGAAAGAAGAGGACATCACCATGTGACAGGAAAGCGAAGGAACCCTGGGATGACCAGACCGCCAGGACGCTATCAACCCCAGGAGTAAGCAAGCCTTCCAGCCTCCAAAACTATGAGAAAATAAATTCCTGTTTTTTAAGCTAAAACCAGTTTGTGGTATTTGCCATAGTAGCTGGGACACTAAGACAACAATCAAAGCCAAAAACTTTCCTCCCACAAAATTTCTCTGGAACATAGATGCTGTTATCTATTTCAAGGAGTTTCATTCAAATGACAAGGCTTTCCTGAGCACCTTTGTGCAGGAAATTGTGATGGTTACAAATTGTCATTGCTAGGGAAGCAGACATGGCTCAAGCAACTGACCTCTCTCCTATCACATGGGAGGTCCCGGGTTGGGTTCCCAGTGCCTCCTAAAGAAGAACAAGACCACAAGCTGATGCGACAAGCTGGCATGGCGAGCTGATGCAACAAGATGATGCAACAAAAAACACAGGGAGGAAAACATAATGAGAGACACAATAAAGCAGGGAGCAGAGGTGGCTCAAGTGATTAGGCGCCTCCCTCCCACATCGGAGGTCCTGGGTTCAGTTCCCGGTGCCTCCTAAAAAGAAGACCAGCACACAACAAACAGACACAGCAAATGCAAACAACAAGGGGATGGGGAGAAATAAATTTAAAAATTTAATCTTCTTTAAAAAATGTGCTTGCTAAACACAATCAATCAGAACAGTTGAGGTTTCAAAGCATAAAAGTAAAAGGACAAAGTAGAAAATCAATTACAAATAAAATGAAAGTATAAATATATAGCAGACTGAGAATCTTGTGCAACATATAAAAATATATATACCACCATTAATTTTTATGGTGAAAAGGAAGCATCAGTATATGTTTACAGATAGCTATTTATCTATAGATATATCAATAATAATATACAAGCTAAATTATCTAGCAATTAAAAGTGCTAAGAACAAGATGAAAAAAGTCATCACATATTATGTGATCACATACTATGCATCCAAAATTAATATAATTAAACAAAGATTAAACAAGAATAATTTGGTAAACTCTGCCATCAATGATAAAGTATTGAGATTAAGAATAACCTATTTTACAGCTCTAAAATGCCTCAAATCCCTCACATTACATTAACAACAAAGAGCTAAAATGGTTAACAAATGAGAAATTCTAATTACACCACAGTGAATGCTTTGTGCCTACCCAATTTTTCTAAGGCTTGTATGTTTTCATTTTTTAGATTATCCATTCTTTCTTCAACTTCATCTTCATCATCCAAATTAGTTTCTGTTTCCACTGCTCCAGTTAGAAAGAGGGCTGGTGCTTTTGGTGGTTGTGCAGCAGTCCCTAAAATAAGGATTGCAAATTTGAATCATTAGTAGCTTAAAACCATATTTAAATGAGCTTACTAAACTTTGTTTCACTACCTCATTACAAGCATTTCAAATAACTTACATATATGAATTCCTTTATCTAAAATGCCATGTATGATAACCAATCAGTTCCTTAAAAAATAAACTTTTTGGGGAGCTGATATAGCTTAAGTGGTTGGGCACCTAATTTCTATGCACAACGTCCTAGGTTCGATCCCCTGTACCTCCTAAAAACAAACAAACAAATGCAAAAACGAATTCTCATTGGGGAGCAGATGTAGCTCAGTGGATGAGCACCTGCTTCCCATGTACAAGGTCCTGGGTTCAATCCCCAATACCTTCTAAAAATAATAAAAAATAAATTTGTTGATAGTATTGAAAAAAATAACGATCAGAAGTGAAAAGTGAAGTCAATGGTAAGGCAGTAGTTGATGACTTTCAATCTACACCAGTAAAAGGAAAAGAACACTAAGGTCTTGTATTCCTACTGCTCTTATGGGCCAGAAGCCAGGACATGTAGAATTAGCCAGTCCAATTGTCCTGGGCTCCCCTAGGTTCTGCATGACATCATCATAAGTATAACAAACAAGTCTATGCAGGTAACCTTAAGAACTGGAAGGCAGTTGCGGATACATTGCCCTGGGCCACATATGGAGATTCTTTCCTTAAACAAATTGAAATAAGTAAAGTAACAGGAGTTATCCAAAGTTTTCAATCTCAAGTATGTAAGTCACTATTTCTTACATACAAGAAAGGTTGAACAAGAATCATTTTTAAGATATTTCTTAAATAATCACACATCAATTATAAAATATGCATACCAAATATATATAACATGAATCTAATTAAGACTTTAAATCAAGCTTCCAGCTCACAGTAGACATAGGGCACACAGGAACAAATTAAATGAAACAACAAGGAAACAAATTTAGGATGTGGCATTCTAATGAAAAATGAACTGATAAAGTCTATGCCATGGGGCAGAGGTAGAGGATGTTTCTACATTAAGACACCAAAGAGACTTAATGCAATAACTGCAATGCATGATTGGATCTTGGTTTTCTGGGAAGAAGAGAATGGGAGGGATGCTACAAAAGATACTTTGGTTTGGGCAACTGGGGAGATTTAAGTGTGGATTGAATGTTTTATATCAGGGAATTACTATTGATTTTCTTAGATGTGACAATGGTATTATGATAATGTAAAAATATCCTTATTTATAGAAGGTACAGGCTGAAACATGTAGGGATAAAGGGTCATGATGTTTACTACTCACTCTGAAATGGTTCAGGAAAAAAGATAACAGGTAAGACAAAGATGGCAAAATGTTAACTGTTGGATCTAAATTGTAGGATTATGAATATTCATTATATTCTTTTTCCATTCTGTGTGTTTGAAAACTTTTACAATAAAAAGTTGAAAAAGATAGTCAAAAGTTCCTGTCATCATAAGATGAGATTTTAAATAATACCGAGGATTTTTTAGATCATTAATCTTCCGATACCCACTAAATGCTCACCAGAAGCTGTAAGTACAGCTGGGGGAAAAAGCTACACACTAACAGAATTTATAGCAGAAAGCAGTACATGATGTGATTGTGTCCTAAAACAAGGTATACAAAGAGTAGGGATAAGATTTCAAATGGTAGAGGGGAATATTATGAAAGATGTGGAAGTTGTGCAGTTTGTTTCAGTAAAACAGACTTTTAAATGCCAGCTATTGGGGATTGAATCACATCGCCCACAACTCCTAACCCCCGGTCCTGTGGGTGTGAACCCATATGTAAATATGGCCTTTGAAGATGCTATTATGAGTTAAGGTGTGAACTCATTTGTGAATAGGATTTTCAAAGATCCTATTTAGATGAGGCCAAATTGAATCAGGGTGAGCCTTAATCCATATGACCAAAGTCCTTAAAAGCAAAGGAAATTGGGATGCAGTTAATTAGTAGAAGCCAAAAGTCAGTAGAAGCCACAAGTCAGCAGAAATCAGAGGAGTGGATACAAGGAGAGGGAGAATACCATGTGACGAGGGATTGCAGGAATGCTACAGTCTCTGGGAGAAAGCAAGCCCTGTCAATACCTTGATGTTTGTCTTCTAGCCTCTAAAACTTTGAGAGAATAAATTAATGTTCTTTAAGCCAACCCATTGTGTGATATTTGTTACAGCAGCTCTGACAAGGCATGCAAAGCTGTGTTACATGGGCAGGGAGCAAGGAGAATAGCAGCTCCCCTACATTATAGCAGAACAGTCCACACATGAAACCAATGATTATACCGTAATGTGCTAGATGCTACAGTAGATGTTCTTCAAAAGGCACTAGGAAAGCACATAGAAAGGATGACCAAACCATGGAGGAAAGGGTGCAGATTTAGATTCAGGTCTTGAGATCTTACACAACTTAATAATGTAGATATGCCCAATAAAGAACTGCTATTTCACAGATGACAGACTTCTTTTGGTAGACTGAAGCCAAGGGCTCTATCAGATCTATTGAAAACCATTTATATAAATATTTATGTAAACCTTTTAAAGTCAATATGGCATTTGCACAATTTGTACTATTTAGGCAATTTTAAACTTCACACACAGAATACAGTTGACAGGGCATCTGTCTTTCAGCAGCAAAAATTCTACCATCTCATAAAACTTAAAAAGTTTCCATTTAAATATAAATCAATATTAGTTGAAAGGAAAGGCTTCCAAGCTTATTACATCTTCAGAGGAATAATCCTTGAGAAAGCAAAAAACTTTATTCATCTTATTACAAATTCTAACGGAGTATTTCTCACTCACTAATTATATAAATAGTCATTTTCAATTGAATGTTTGTTCCCATGACTATAAACTTTTTTTCTTTCCTGAGGAGGTACTGGGGCCAGGGATTGAACCCAGGACCTCATATGGGGGAAGCTGGCACTCAACTGCTGAGGCACTCAGGCTTCCCTGAGTTGGTTTTTTTGTTTGTTTTGCTTGTTTTTTTGTTTGTTTGTTTTTTTCAGTAGGCACAGGGAACCAAACCCCGGACCTCCCATGTGGGAGACAGGTACTCAACTGCTGGAGTCACATCCACTCCTCAACTGTCAACTTTTGTTGATCTATGTATTTATAAGTTGATAATTTAAAAACTGACACGTATACAATGATATATTTGTTCCCTAATGAAAACTTACTATTCTTATAAACAAAACAAAAAAATTTTAGAAACAAAAATGCTCGATAGAAATTCCAGCCACATTCATGTTTTGTTTTCTCTCACTATATTTTAAAAAGTAAATCAAGAGTCAGATTGGAATACAACAAAGCATTACAAGTAATATGAAACCTGAAGTTCACAAAATGCCAATGCATTAGACAAATTAGAATGCCTGGAACTCTTCAAATATGAGTAATAAATGAAATTTGGAAACTTTGGGGAGGGAATTATTTACATATCCATTTAAAGATGCTCTCAGAGTTTAGTGCATGTCAGGGTTTATGCCCTAACATTTGGACTGGTATATTATAATAGGCCAAAGGAAACTCTTCTTCAATGCACAAACAAGCTGATTCATTTCTCCATCATTGCATTACACAAGGTGAGTGATTTTTCTGAGTTAGGCTCACAGAGCATCTCCATAACTGAGCTGTTCTTCCAAACTCAGACTACATGAAGAGGAGGGGTAGTGGAAAGCTTTACCTCTGTCTGAAGGCCATTCAAGTGCAGGAGCAGATAAGGATGTCTTTCTTCGCACTAGGGTTAGGTGTACCACCTGACCTGCATTTCGCAATACTTCAACAACATCCTGGTTGGCAAAACCCTCAATATTCACACCATCAACCTAAAACATTAAGTGACACTTTAAGGAACAGAGGTTTCAAGTTAGCTACTCTTTTTAATTCTGGCAAGGGCAGAATAAAAGTAGGCAATTCATTTTATTCCAGACACAATTTATATTAGACCTCAGAAGGTATTTTTGATTAAGGATGCAAAACTAGTAGTAAAACTGCCCTAAACAAACAAACAAACAAAAAAAAACAACTGGTAGTAAAACATGGTGACAAACTTCCTGTCAAATTAGAAAGCAAATTCACACTTGTACTTTATGCCGCACATTTTAACCAACAGCCTGAAAGAGGTAAAGGGTCTTATTCTCTAATGTTGTTCAAGATTCAAAGTGCCATGATACATGGTCAAATGTTATACATAGCTCTCAAGATGTATTACTAGAACCTATTATTACCAAAATTGAATAGGTCATCCAATAATTCTCCCCTCAATTACACCATTATGTGTTATTTTCCAGAAGAAACACACTGACCTCCCACCATTAGGTATTCCAGCGTTCTGAAAAAAGTATGTCCGAGAAAGGTATTCTAGCCCAATTCCACATTTCTTAAGTCCATCGGGACCAACAGGTTCCTCTCTCAATCTTCAGGCTAGTCAAACCATAAGTATTTTCTCCAAAGAGTCTACTGCTATTGCTGGTCTTATTCTCAAGTTTCTCCTAGTCAAAAAACTACTGTCATGAAGAAATGAAAAGAACTAGTAATGGTCATATCAATTATATATAAATTGGGGGAGTTTAAGGAATATAAAGAGGGGCTTAAAAATATTTTCTAGGAGAATGCTAGAACATATTTCAACTATATATGTATGTATATATAATTTTTTTCCTACCAATACAGTTAATGAATCCTTTTTTCCCTAATAGTTAAAAAGAAAAAGAAAATAAGAAAATTTAGGACCATTAGAGTTCCAAATGGAGATTTCACTCTACTAACAAATTTTTTAAACCTTATGAAAATACAGTAACCTATTTCCTACTCAAACATATTATAATGAAGATCAACTTTTTTTTTTTCCCCACTTCATTCAGTTCTGAAACAGAAGGCAGTTACTTACAGCAACTATTTTGTCATTCACTTGAATTTGCCCATTGTGGCATGCAGCACTGCCAGGTATTATACTTTTCACATAAATTCCTGATGCTTCCCCTGCAGGTACACAAACATATGGAAAAAAAGGAAGAAACCTCTAATTAGGCCTTGATTGCAAAATTCATATCAAGAGCTTAATTAGCTAAATGGGCTGACTGGAGGCTTTATAAATACTATTTTGAACACAAGCAGAGAAATTGATGGATTATTTAAAACTGTCAACATCACAAGTGACCAGAATTCAAAATGTCTTGATTGATGACTATTCTTTTGAAAAAAATAATCAGTAATGGAACCTTGATGAAATGTACTTCAATTTAAGCTGGAATTCAGGAGAGCCCAGGTCAAACCTGGCGCTCTTCTCTTGGTCTATCTCCTTTCTCACTGCTGACTTGGCAGCAGCTTTCATCATTTTTCACTAGCACTATGACAAGAGCCTCCCAACAGATCTTCCTGCCCATATTTAATTCCTTGCTCATGTTACACTGTTAGAGTCCCCAAACACAAACAAAAGAACAGTACACAGGGTCCTGAAAAAACCAGAATGAGGTCAGCAACATGAAATAATCCTTATAATATAAAATGAAGTATGCAAATAGAAACAAATGACTACATAAATAATTACAATTATATAAAAAGTATGCATGCCTATGGGACTAGAACTAGAAGGGAAACTGGAAAATGAATCTGGATGATTTTATATTTTTATTTTTAATTTCACATGAACCTAAACTATTGTCTTTAGAATTAAAATAACATCAATGGATTCCTATTGCCAACATAATAAAATGTAAATTTCATAGAATCACATTCAAAGTCCTCCATAATCTAACCCAAACTTCTTTTTTTTTTTTTACTACTTCTTCTACTACATCCCTCTACCAACACAGAAGTCTAGCTACACACTCTTACAATTCTACCAAAACATCAAGCATTTTCACAATTTTACTCTTTTTCTCATTTCATTCTTCTTCCTGTCAACCTTACACTCTCTATCAAAATCCTTCTCCTTTTCTATGCCTAGCTCAAAGGAATTCTTTGTGAATTCTCCATTTCCCTCTGTCAAGTTGAATCTTTCTTCTGCTACACCATAACATTTTGCTTGTATCTCTGCTAAAACATATATTTCATTTATCCCTAAACAAATGAAAGTTGTTTATATGTTTGTCTCTTTGAATAGACTATTCTTATATTTGCCTTTTTTATCCTCCTCTAGAACTAAGCAAAGTAGCCCCTTGCAACTCCAATGAATGAAGTAGAGCAAAAATTATTCTGAAAGACTACATTTCTGGATTCATCATCACCCTATCTCTCCCCCCTACCATCCTAAAAACTTCCTTAAAGAAGTGAAACGAAGCTCTTCTTTATTCAGTAACATAATATCAAATTTTCTCAATTTTCTATCAATATTTGACTTCTATTTGACTTCTATTTCTATATTGTTAAGTTGATTGGAACACCCTGAAAGCTTAATATAATAAAGGTTCAAAAGCCACAAGTTTAAGAACCAAGCCAGCTTTCCCCAATAGGTTAAGTCTGCTTAGAGAAACCATTTGATATGGTCTTTGCAACATTATTATACAATCCATACTTAGCTTTTTGGGACTTATTTAAATTCTGAACCTACAAAAGGTGGCACATAGAAATATCTAACGGTTTGAAGATAGATATTTCATCAGGCTAAAATAGCACAAGGTGGTCTGACATGAATTTCATTCAGGACTTTGAATATATTAGCACTCTTAATTTTTCCACCTGCTGTAAGTATGCAAGATAATAATTTTTAAGAGAAATTAGCTCTCTAATCTTGCTATTAAAAAAAAAACTAGAACATTTCATAACTCTGAATCTTCATGTTATTGGCAAATATTTGCAGGAAAAGATTCATTTTTTCTTTCCCTAACAATTCTCTTAAAATACTAGAGTTATTCATGCATTGAAAATTACCAAAGCTTTACATATAGGAGTTAAGGGATCATTATTCAGAGATACTTGGGTCATGTATTTATTCTAACAATGTGTTTTCTTCATAAGAAAGGAAGATAATTCTAATTAAAATATTTAATTTTAGTGATTAAAATTTTCAGTGACTAAATATTTTTCCATGATACAATACTTTCTGAAATATGAAATATATGTAGTATATATCACATGATATATAAATATATAATAGTCACAATATTAAAATGTTTATTTTAGAAACAAGAGATACTTCAATTCAATGTGTTATACACTGAGTAGGACAATTAAATTCTTTTACTAATGACTATCAAAGCCAGCTAATAAAACTATTGAGATATAACTCTGATTCTCTAATAATGAAAAAGTAACTGGTTGTTATAGTTTCATGGTTTTAATATTCCATGTTTAAATTAAAATCTGCAGGTATTTAATTTTACTGTCTAGAAATCTTACCTTCCTTTACAATTATTTCCAAGTATAAAATAGACCTGATTTATTTACCTGTATGAGGTGTTCCAACATAGCCAACAATTCTAATCCCAAGACTCTGTCCATCCTTTTTAATGAGTTCAACATCATAAGTTTCAAAAGGATAATTGTCCTAAAAGGAAAAATTAAATTTAATTACATGTAATGTTTAGCTGCATAGTCAATTTATGCATGGTTTGTCAAGTATGTTCTTTGCAACTGTTGGAAGCAGAATTTTAAAACAGTCCTCACAGTCTTTGTCCCCTGGTGCTACTCCATGATTATATTACCTGGCAAAAGAGAGCTTATCCAGACACATCTAATCTAATCACATAAGTCCTTTAAAAACTGAGAGTTTTCTCCAGCTGGTGGCAGAAGTATATAAAAATACATAAAAGATCTCATCTGGGGTATGCTCAAAATAATTCTTAGTAGAAAAACTGCTCTCAGGAAGAGATGGAAAAAAGTCATAATGGTATATTAACCAGTGCTACTGGCTGGTTTGAAAATGGAGGGTTCATGTGAGAAGAAACATTGGTAGCTTTAAGGAGCTGAAAAAGGGCCTCAGCTGACAGCCAACAAGGAAGCAGGGACTTCCTACAGCTGCAAGGAACTGTATTCTGCCAATAATCTGAATGAGCCTGGAAGTGAATTTGTTCCCAGGGCATCCAGATAAGAGTCCAGCCCAGCAGATTTTGGCCTTGTTAGACTCTGAGCAGAGGGCCCAGCCACACCCACCCAGACTTTTGACCTACAGTACTATGATCTAATAAATGCACGTTGTTTTACTCCACTAAGTTTGTGATAATTTGTTATACAACAGAACACTAGTACAGTAACTTAGAAAAAAATTCAGGATAAACTGGAATCTGAAAGAACTGCAAAGAAAAACTTTGAAACAAAAGGTAAGACTAATTATTATATTATTAAACACAATGACCTAAAACTATTTTCATTACTTGTCTTATAACTTAAAATATTTCTGTAAAAGAATAGATGTCTAAAAACAAAATGCCTTGCTTTCAATTCAAAACATTAACATCAGAAAGCAAGTAAATAATTGAAAGGGATTTCTTAAAAAAAGAAAGATACAGGTAACTAACTTTCCTTTACATCACCAACACTGTTCTAACTCTTAGGAAAAGAACATGCATTTCATTTCTTGTTAAAGAATAGTGGGGAACATACACATTTTAGCCTCAGTTCCCTCAATAAATCATTAAGATGACAGCAAAGGAATTTATAAAGTATGTGGGGAGGGTAGTAAATCCATAAGAACAAAGAAACGAAGTATACATTTAGCTTTCATTCATTTAAAATATTTCCTTTCTACTCCAAATTTAGTTACTATAAAGATTAAGTGAAAGGTTAAAACATTAGCATTTTGTTTGGAGAGGACAGGGAAAATACATAAGCTTTATTAGAGGTATAAAACTAATAGAAAAATTCCAAAATGAAATATGATTAAAAAAAAAAACCATTTCATTACTCCAAAAAAGAAACAGAAAAATGGTTCTTTTTTCTTATTGAAATGGTCCTAAAATTTTTTGTTTTGATGAATGCACAACATTGTAATTATACTAAAAGCCATTGATTATACACTTTGGATAGATCTATGGTATGTGAACATATCTCAATAAAAGTGAATAATTTTCTTTTAGATATGATAAAAAGAATACTCATAAGAATTATAAAGGGGAGCAGATGTAGATTAAGTGGTTGAGCACCTGCTTCCCATGTATGAGGTCCCAGGTTCGATCCCCAGTACCTCCTAAAAACAAAACAAAAAAACGAAAAAACCAGCTCTCACTGGGAAGCAGATTAGCTCAGTGGTTGAGCACCTGCTTCCCATGTATGAGGTTCTGGGTTCAATCCCTGGTACCTCCTTTAAAAAAAAAAATTATAAGAACATTAAATCATGACTCTTAAAGAATCAAACAACTGGAATCACAGAAAGAAGTATTTTACTAACTCTGATTCTGATTTTTTAAAAATACACATCATATGCCATCATTGACAGCTACCTGACAATATATAATTGAGACTTGCTATATCATGACACTATGCCACTGATGTAAGGGAGAGAAATTTCAAATGTCATAGAAGGCCTGATCAGTTTTCAAACCAACTCTAGTTGAATCTGCTGTGAAATTCAGCTGATTAAAGTAAGAGAAGTCATTAATCTGAGCTGGACTATAAAACTCTGAGGTCTACACAGGAGAGACCTCTTTATAATTTTCACCACCCAAGACTTACAGAGTTTCCACTTATCACACAGCTACATGGTCTCTAGAAAGTAAGAGGCTCCAGAAAACTAGAGCAAAGGAGGGAAAAGAAAATGATTGAACCATGATTTGGAGAGAAAAAAAAAGTTTCTAATATCTTAGACAAAATTTCCACTCACATGGTACCAAGTAGAGAAATGCAAACAATTCACTAGAAGATACCAAGTGGCCCCTCAGATGCTGGTGACGTTGCCTGCCACCGCTACCCACCATGACCACTTCTCTTCTCTTTTCTCTTGCATCTCATCCCTCTTTTTTATTTATTTATTTTTTTTTAAAGATTTATTTATTTTATTTATTTATCCCCCCCTTGCTGCCCGTGCCGCTGTGTCCATTCGCTGCGTGTCTTCTCTGTGTCTGCTTATCTCCCCCTTGCCCCGGGTTCGCTTCCCGGCGCCTCCCACATGGCAAACGGGTGCTCCATCCATCGCGCCACACCCGCCTCCCGCCGTGAGGTCGCTGCATCAGCCCACCGCACCGCCCAGGCCGGCGCGCCCTCACAAGGAGGCCTCGGGACGCGAACCCGGGCCTCCCACATGGTAAACAGGGGCTCCATCCACTGAGCCACACCCGCTTCCCTCATCCCTCTTTTTTAAAACTTTTTTTTTTTTGCTTTTGCCTTATTATTTCTTGATTCAGATCCTGTAAGATAGTTTGGAATAGACCAGAAAGATCTGAATTCAAATCCCAGCCTTGCAAATTTGCAAACTTGTTTTTATTTTTTTCAAATTTGAAGTTATTTGGACTTCATTACCCTCATCTATAAAATGGCTGATATGACCCATCTTGCAGGAATACCATGAGGATTTTAGATGACCCAGACAATTCTAAGTGCTTGATAACAGTTAATAATAATGATTACTATTATATTAATAATATATCATTACATCAATACATAAAATATTATATTAATACATATTGTATTGTCATACATTGTATAATAATAATTAACATCCATTCCCTTTTGCCAATCTGTTCCTATCAGTGATAAATCTCATACATTGAATGGTATTTACAGTTTCCCCTCTACCATTTTGATGTCTCCCCATCATTCTAATGAAATAGTCATAGCATTATTATTATTCTCAAATTTGCAGATGAGCAGCTGAGGCTTAGGGAGGTTAAATAACTTACCCCTGAGAAACAGCAAGATAAAAAATCAAACATGTCTAACGTCTCCAAAGGGTTCTCCTTCTGCCACGATTCACTAGCAAGTATTCAGACAGTATTCACACTAATGTTATGCTCTGAGATGAAGGGATTTCTAGGCTCACAGTGTATCCTACCCAGTATTTGATTTAAGATGAAAGAATGATTTGTATACTCACAGAACCAGAGCTCTGGCTGGCCATGGCAGGCAGGGCAACAGGTAAGGCTACAGGGGTAGGAGGGGTTACTGAAATTTCACCAATGGGGTCTCTAGCGACAAGCATCCTGACGGAATTCCCACAGTTCCTCAGCACCTGTGCAACCTGCTCACTGGTCATTCCCTGCACATTTGTGCCACCAATCTTCAAGATGTGGTCCCCTGTCTGGAGTCTCCCATCCTTTAATGCAAGAAAAAGAAAATTATTCTGAGAAATCAATGATCTAACTTCACAAGTTAATAACAATTCATCAGACTTTCAGTTTTGGCAATACAGCTGACAAAAAAAAACAAAAAGTACATAAACGTGCTGAAGAGAATATCTTTTCAACAATTGTCTGAATTAACAGTAGAGTGAAGGGATTCTCTCTAGAACAAAAGAAGACAGGAGGGCTCGAAACAAGAAGAGTAATCAGAATTCTAAACCAGGCATTTGCTTAAGAACATATATGCATGCCTAATGGCCCAGAGGGCCAGGGCATTAATGACCATGGATGCAAGGAAGAGAATAAAAAGCCTTGGACCTCAAAGGAAGAAGATCAGACCAAAAGCCTTCAGTACAAAGCTAGAAACTTCAAAGGCCAAAAGGCTCAGTGGCATGCTTGACAATCAGCAAGATGCCAATGTGGCTGGAACAAGAATGAACCAAAGAAAAGTAGCCAAAGAGATGAGATAGTTAACAGGGAGCCAGAGACTGTAGGGCATTTGCTCTGAGCTATGGGAAGGGAAGTCATTGGACAGTTCGGACAGTTCTAAACAGAGGAGTGACATCTGACTTACTTTTTTTTTTTTTTTTAATATATTTTTTATTTTTTCTAAAAGATACTTAGATTATATAAAATGTTACATAAAATATATATATATATATAAGGGATTCCCATATGCCCCAGTCCCCACACTTCCCACTTTCCCTTTTAACAAGACCACTCTAGCTTCTGTCCTGAAAATAGACTATAGAGGAGAAAACAATGGAAGCTGAAATAGCAGTTGGGAGACCACAGCAATAATCTAGAAAGAGATAACAATAGCTTAGACTAAGTTAGCAATTGGGGGTTTTTGAGAAGTGAGATTCTGGGTGCATTTTTAATGAACTGTCAAGAGGATCTGCTGATAGCTTCTTCCTGGGGTATGGGGAGAAAAAGTAATCAGAACTCCCACATTTTTAGCTCGGGCAACTGCAAAGGCAGCTGCCAGTAACTGAGATAAAGAAGACTACAAAGGAACAGATAGGTGGGGAGTGGAAATCAGGAGTTCAGTTTTAGAGATGTTTAATGAGATGCCTATTAGGTATACAGCTAGATAAAGGAATCTGGGAGTTCAGGGGAAAGGTCTAAACTACACATTTAAATTTGGGAGTCATTAACATATAGGAGATATTTAAAATCATGGTTCTTGATGAGTACAGAGAAAGGATATGTATGCTCTATTTCTTAAGCTGGGTGATATGTACATTGGTGTTTATTATTTTAAATGTACGTATATATTACATAAACTTTTTATATGTACAATATGTTTCATACAAAGTTAAAAATATAATTTATCAAAATGTGTATCAGTTTAAAATGTTTATCATTCCCTTTCCTCCATTTGTTAAATTTTTTAAACAGCTGATCCATTTGCATTTTTATTAAATTTATTTCATCAGAAATTTTGAACCCTCTTCACTTATCTTTAGCACAATATTTTAAGGATACCATTGTGTCAATATAGCCAGTAAAAATGAAATAAATAAAATAAAATAAAATAAATTATACCTTCAGAGCACCTTACAGATCAAAAATCACTTTTCATATATCATCTTATTCAGAGAAAGTCAACTTTCAAATGAAAAAACAGATTCATAAAGGTTGATTGACTTGACTAACATCAAAAATCTAATAAGTGAGAGAACTGAAACTTAACCCAAGTTACCTCACTGAAGAACTGTTCTCATTATTTGCCCTTACACTCCACTCATGTCTCCAGAGTAGATTTCTGTAGCAAGCTAATTTCTTATAAACAAAGACTGCTAATAGACTAAATTTAGTATTTTCCTATTCCTCAAGAAACTGCCTGTAACTGTCAAAAACCTTAAATAAAATGAAGATGAAAAATAGATATTTTGTAGCTAGGAGAGAACAATTAGCCTGAGAATAAGAAAAATGATCCATTGGGTCAGGACAGTTCTAAAGCTTCATATTCCTGGTTCCAGATGGCACCATCTATTTTTATTCCTTGTAATTTGTAGATAAAATTCCGAAGGAGAAAATTTTTAAAAAAACGTTAAGACTAAAAAGTCTATCACCCATTCTTCCTTTTCTCCAATTTCCCAGGAATCTGGATAAATGAAGGGGCTGAATCAAAACACTGAGTACAAAGTTTTGTGTTTTCTGTGAACTCTGCACAAGGTGCTAAAGGATATGAAATGAAAATGAAATTAGGGTAACGAAAAAGCAATTCAATTCAAGAAACATTTGGAAAAACTTAGAGAAAGGAACCAGATTCAAGGAGGAAATTATCATTATGACAACTGGAAGAAAGATTTGCTGTATTTTTACTTTCAGTGGTCCTGATGAAAAATATGGGTAAAGCTGCCTCTGTGAATCAAACCATCCCTGAGCAGAATTATGTCCTGACCAAGGAATAAAAAATATATCTAATATTTTCACACCTGGCTTAGCCAAAGAAAGGAATTTAACCATAAAGTATATATTCAGTCACTTCCTAGGTCTTATGCTTTTTTCCCCTATTTTACCTCAAATCTTAATTTAAAGTGATGTAGTTAATTTGCATCTGTCACTGAAAGGCAAACATTTTCTTCCTTACAGAAAAACAGGTGTTCTTGGGAATTTATAAGTGCAAAAACAGTCATTAGCCAGATTGATAGGAAAGACACGAAAATGACAGCTACCTTGTCTAAGGCCAACAGCCCCAAACATTGCACTTTACTGCTATTTCCTGATCAACATTCTCCTTCCATAACCTGTCTACTGTGCAAGGAAACTAACAGGAATAAAGTCCTATTTGTTCTTTAACAAGAAATCATAAATCAGAGAAAGCCAATAAATAGCCATGCCAAGATTCAAACACAAAGTGTGCTACTCAAATATTCAAATATAAAATTTTATTAACCCATAGATTCTTTCAAAAGACAAAACAAAATCATGCATTTGGCTAAAGATAGTGTGGAAGGCAGAAAAAGTATAACAGCTGATGTGACAGGATATATCACATTATTACAGCTAAAACACTGAGTATCCATTATACAGTTAAAAAATAAAGAGGAAAAAAATTTTAGCCCAAGTTAGCTGTTGTTGGATAGAAAAAAACATTACTTTGCATTATAAGTTCTCATAGGATTATACATGATCATTTCAATCCACAAAATATCTGAAAACCTATAGGAATTCAGGCCCGAGCTACAAATGAAATAAACAATTTCTTTGTTTCTTCAAAAACTGGAAAATGGCACAAAATGCTTACACTACTCAGAAAATGAAAATCATTACCAAATTATAAACATATTCCAGGCCTGGTCCATCATTGATCTTTAATCAAAAGGCAATGTGACACTGACAGAAAACAGCAACTTTAAAAAAATAAACACTCTTTCCCTCAAGGAATTGAAGGAAGGCATTAATGGAAGTACACTTATCCTATTCAACTCAAATTCCTATACAGCCCTCATCAACTGACTTTTAAGGATAAGGAAAAATCTGTTTATAGGATCATTTAAAGCAAAATTGTTTGAGAATAACCATCTGTCCAATGGCCTCATGCTGGGCTTTGCTTAATCAGGATCAAGTTCCTCACAGTCCACACTCACCCTCAATCCTTGCTTGGTTCCATTCCTTCTTGGTGTTAAAAGTTACTGGATGGCAAATATGATCAATTGCCTTATACCAACACATCAAATAACTCATGACATCTTTTAAATAGGCTGTATCATATGTATTGTAATAGTCACTTTCTGGAAAAAAAATCAAATAACCCAGTGTACCTAATTTTCCTAGAATTCCTCCAGATCACATGAAAGATGTTTCTGCAAAATAAAGAGGTTTTACACTATGTGTTATTAATTAAAAAAAAAAAAATTCTAGTTGCTGAAAATTTTTGAAACTATTGCCATAACTGAATAGGAAGCTCTAAAGATGGGTATTTCAGATATGATAGGGGGATTTTGGAGAGTATCTGAGGATTACAGGTAATAGGCCTTTTGGCTCCCTTTACATCATACCATGTTATTTCCCTATCCATGGTATTGGCCCTGATTGCATTAACCAATTGGTTATTATAATTAGATCTCAATAAATGTTTTCAAAGAGCTTCATATAAATCAATATATTTTTTAAAATGAATGCTAATTTCTATTTCATTTACTTTATAACATTAGAGACAGTAGATAGCAGGATAAGGGCTTTGAAGTCAGAGGCTCTACTTCGGACAAGCTGTATGCCCAAGGTCAGCTGTTTGACCTAAATCTCACATTCTCTTAAGCAAAATGAAAACAAATTCCTTTTTTACTGAGTTGTGAGCACTGAACACAATATTATATGTAAAATATTTAGCCTAGTGCCTTGCTCACAGCAAGTGTTCAAGTGCATTAATTTCTGATGGGTCTTTAAGCGGCAGTGACTTACGTGTTCTTTGCCACATTCTCTTAGCTCTAACCCATCTTTTAACTATATACATTGACTGATGTGTAAAAACAAATGGAAATATAAGGAATTATTTTATGAAACCCTTTTAAATAAGAAATATTGACTTCTTTTTCTAACTTCCTATTATAGAATTTTGCATTCTTTGGGGGAAAAATATTAATTAACCCCTTTAACAGAATATCGATATGGCTTTATGACCATTATCAATCCTGATCACATCTGAGCTAATGACCTAAGACATTCATATCCCCTTATTATGAAGACTGCCACAGTCAACAGTGACCATTAATTTTCAAAACATGTTGATTTTATTTAAAAGTATTGTTTCTTCTAATTTTTTGTAAAGCCATGATCAGGCTGCATGAGCAACAACTTGTAAAGACTTACATCAATGCACAGTTAACTCAGGGATAACACAGCTTCTCTAAATTCATGCCAAATAAAAGAACTGGGTAAAAAGAGGGATAGGGAACTAATAGGCATTATGCTAAGCACTTTACATTGGTTAACACTTAATGCTCACATAACCTTTTTGCATGGCAAGCATGATTATCCCCTGTACAGAAAAGAGTTAGAATAGTAGGTCTAAGACTGCTATCCTGGGAAGGGCTTGCTTGCAAAGTCTGCCATTGTCTGGAATCTGGGAACTTAAGATTTTGGGAAAGTTCTCAGCATTCCCTGATAAAAATACCTCACTGTGCCTGAAGTATTTATGCAAATAGTGTGGTTTATGCTGAACACTTGCTTTCCTTCTGGGGGTCTGGATTTTAGTACATGCGAGACAGTCTGTGGCTCTGTGACCAGTCCCTAGTAAAAATTCTAGGCACTGAGTACTAATGGTCATTACTATTATTACTTTTTTTGCTTGTGAAGATATACCATTGAACTTTTGATACCAATTTGACGACTTCTGATATCAATCATTTGATTAAGGGGTAAGATTGCAGGCTCTCTTTTTGTCTTAAACCATATAATCCCTTTCCTGTATCTTTGCTTGTGCTTTTGGATTTCCTGGAATTTATCCATCTGATTTTAATTTGGCCCTGATTTAAGGTCTATCGTAGAGGATTAGTCTTTAAGAAACAGGTGATCAAGAGAATTGTTCACTACTGTAAAACCACTACCTGCACATAGGAGGAACTAAATAAATATTTGTTGAATGAATAAATGAATAAAAGGTTGTAAATTAAAAAAAAAAAAAAAAAATTTGTTGCCAGAGGATTTAAGCATGTCCTATATGACTTCCAAGAGAAGATTCTTAGAAACTTGTCCCTGGTTTCCTCCACACTCTGCTCATGCATCTTTCCCCTTTGTTGCTTTTGCTTTGCATCTGTCCACTGTAACTAACCGTAGTTGTGAAACCTCCTAGAAAGTCATCATATCTGGGGGGATCTTTGGGGCCCCCGACATATCCCTGTTTTAGAAACATGGAATTAAGACAGAAGTAATTTGTTTAGGGTTAGTGGTAGATTCAAGACTCAAGCTTTCATCTGTCTGTCTCCAGAGCTCACACTCCATGATCCTAAGTTTTTTCCTTTCAGAGAAACCTATTTAAGATCTAGGTGGATTGAGAAGAACTTCTCCAAAAGCAGATAACGGGGAGGGTGTGTGATACATCTCGTGCCACAGAGGGGTAATAGATAGGGTGCTGCCAGTGGCATTACTATTTGAGTTACAGCATAACATTGAGTAGAACCAAGGAACAATAGAGCAGGCATGAGGAAGGAGATTTGGATTATCATGAGAAAGTTGAAGAGGTTCGTTTTTCTGCCACTAGCTGAAGTGAGAGGAGGAAAGAAATGGATAGGACAGAATACTGCTCTGTCTCTTGTCTAGACCTCCCCAGATTCCCTTCAGGGAAAAATCAATAGCTCTATTATTCCTAGAGCTGGCTATTCCCAGAAGATAGGTTTGACTACCCTGGACAAGTATAATTCAGGAGAAGGAAAATATTATGATAAACTTTGGATAAACAGATTTATGCAGCAAAGCACAGGCTTCAGAGTGAAACAGACCTGGGCTTATTCCTGACTTTGTCACTAAAGTAACCATGGGCAATGTTTAAATCGTTTCCATATTTGTTTCAGGAGTACATGAGATAATGTATATTAAGTAGATGCAATGCCCAGCAAAAGCACTTGCTTCTCCATTATCCATTATGACTCTCTGATGGACAATAACTCCACCCTACACCTCACCACCCAGTGCCCTCCTTGATGATCTGAAATAGGCATGAACCCTTCCAGTAAAAGGTGAAAGTCAGATACAGGCTTTTCCCAAAAGTGCCTCAAAGGAATTAATCTGGGAAACTCTGCACACTATATTCTCCTCATGAACATTCATAATGCACATTAGTATATTAAAAGCTTAGAAAATTCTTATAGCAAAGAAGCCTATTTGATTTTGTTTAACCTGGTGTTTTCTAAATTTATTTGATCCTTTGTTTTTCACAATAACCACTTGATCTTTTTCATTTTGAAAATTGCTACTCCAGCAAACAAGCATAATAAAGTTTGTAAGGGGCGGGAGGGGACATAGAGGAGAGATATAAAAATACAATATTATGAAATTTCATGTTTCCAGGTTTTAAATATATATATATTAAAAAAAAAAAAAAACCTTAAAGAATATCATTTGTTTGTGCCATAGATGTGTTTTTGAACACCCATAAAATGACCATATTTATATAATCTGCTTCAGATGTCTAAATCAGCAGTACTTTTTGGTCTGAGAACCCCTTTAATCTCCTAAAAATTACTGAGCATGGTGGAATGGGGATTACAAAAGGGCTCAAAGAAATTTTAGGGGTCAATGGATATGGTCATAATCTTAATCGTGGGGATGCATATATTCACAACTACATATGTGTCAAAATTTATCAAATGGTATACTTTCAATATGTGCAATTTACTTTATGTCAATTATACTCCAATAAAGCTGTAAAAAAAAAAAATTACTGCAAACAGAGCTTTTGTTTATGTGGGTTATATATACCAATATCTGATTTAGAAATTAGAATTGAAAATTTTAAAGAATATTTATGTATTAATTCATTTAACATAACAATAATAAACCTACTACATGTTAATGTAACATTTTTAATTTAAAAGAGGTATACTTTCATCAAAAAAAAATTAGTGAGTAGACCACATTTTTAATAATTCTGCAAATCTCTTTAATATCTGTCTTCAAAGGTAGGTGAATTTTCACATCTGCTTCAGCATTCATTATGTTCTGATATGTCATTTTGGTTGAAGTATATGAAGAAAATCTGTCCTCAATCTGATATATAGTTGGAAAAGGGAGGAGTATTTTAATAGCCTTTTCAGATAATTGTGAATATTCTTAAAAATTAAAAACTTTTTATTTTTAAATAATTTCAAAATTATTAGGACAGTTGCAAAAATAATACAAATTCCATACAGAGAACGCTAACACACCCCTGGCTCTGCCAGATACTGAGATACAACAATTTTTACATTTTGCCACATTTAAGTGTCATTCCATAAATCCATCTGTCAATCCATCCATTTATCAATACAGGCATACATACATACATACATCTATATATCTATCTTCTGAACATTTGAGAGTCAATTGCACACTTCACACTCCTTGAACATATAATAAATACTTCCATGTACATTTCCTAAGAACAAGGATATTCACTTATGTAACTACCTTAAGTGCAGTTATTATGAAGTTCAAAAAAACTTAACATTGATATAAATAAAGCTTAAAGTCAATATTCCAAATTTTTCATATGTCCCAATATCCAATATCCTTTTGAGCAGATTTCTCCTCCATTATTAGATCTTATCCAGGATCAAACATTGCTTTTGTCTATCATTGTCTCTTTAGTTGCTCTTTCTTTTTTAATTGTGGAAACATAAGTACAACATAAACTTTACATCTCACTCACTTCCAGGCAACCATTCAGTGGGATTAATCACACTCACAATATTGCACTACCCTCGCCTCCATCCAATACCAGGTCTTTCTCATCACCCCAAACAGAAACCCTACCCCTATTATATACTAACTCCTAAATTCCCTGTCCCCTACCTCTAGAAACCTGTACTCTATGTTCTCTCTATGGGCTTGCATATTCTCTGATATTGCCTTTGTACTTAGCATGGGGTTTAAATTTAATATTGTAAATCTACAACAATGTGGTTTGGTTTGATATCAACTTTACTTCAATAACATTCACACACTTGTTCCTATACCACTCCTGGCCCCCCACCTTAATTAGTTCTTATCTCAAATTATATATTTATACATTATAAGTTCAAAACCATTACTTATCATTACTTTTTAAACAACTACGTTTTAAATTCTGTAGGAAGTAAAAAGCAGACTTACAAACCAAAAATACAATAGTACTGGCATTTATATTTACTCATGTCCTTACCTTTACAAGAGATATTTATTTCTTCATGCGGCTTTGCTCTATTGTCTAGTGTACTTTCCTTTTACCCTGAAGAACTTCCTTCAGCATTTCTTATAGGGCCAGTCTAATGTTGATGAATTCCCTCAGCTTTTTTTTATCTGGGAATGTCTTAATCTCTCTCTCATTTTTGAAAGACAGTTTTGTCAGATATAGAATTCTTGAGTGGCAATTTTTTACTTTCAGTACTTTAAATATGTCATCCCACTGCCTTTTCCCTCCACGGTTTCTGATGAGAAATTGACAATCTTATTGAAGCTCCCTTGTATGTTATACATTGAAGCTTTCAGAATTCTCTCCTTACCTTTAGCAATTCACAGTATGATTATAACATGCCACAGCATGGATCTCTTTGGGTTTATCCTGCTTGGAGTTTCTTGAGCATCTTGGATATGTATATTAATGTCTTTCATTAAAATTGGTAAGTTTTCAGCCACTGTTTCTTTGAATAGTCTTTCTGCTCCTTTCTCTTTCTACTCCTGGGATTTCCACAATATGTATATTGGTACAGTTGATGGTATCCCACAGGTCTCTCAGGCTCTGTTCACTTTTCTTCTTTCTTTTTTCTTTCTGCTTCCCAGACTGAATGATTTCAGTTGTCTTATCTTCAAGTTCACTGATTCTTTCTTCTGCCAGCTCCAATCTGCTGTTGAACTCCTCTAAGGAATTTTAAATTTCTGTTACTTCTGGTCTTCCACTGTTTGAATCCTTTTTGTAATTCCCACCTCTTTATTGATATTCTCTATGTGTTCATCTATTGTTTTCCTGATTGCCCATATTTCTTTGTTCATGTTTTCCTTTAGCTTTTTGGGCATATTTAGATATTTAGGACCTTTTTTTTTTTTTAGGTACTGGGGGCCGGGGATTGAACCTAGGATCTCATATGGCAGAAGCTGGCACTCAACCACTGTGCCACATCAGCTTCCCTGAGTTGGTTTTATTGTTTGTTTAGTTTGTTACTTGCTTTTTTGTTTTATCAGGAGGCACTGGGAACCAAACCCAGGACCTCCCATGTGGACTCAATTGCTTGAGCCACATCCACTCCCAGGACCATTTTTTAAAAGTCTTTATCTAGTATGTCCCAGGTCTAATCCTCTTTTTTGATTGTTTCTAATTTTTTAATTTCCTTTGCAGGTCTCACTTCTTGTTTCTTTGTATGTTTTGTAATCTTTGTTGCAACCTGGATATTTTAATATTTTAACTTATTATCTTTGGAATTTAGACTCTAAGGTGTTTGTTCCTTAAGCTTGTATCCAGCTAGAGTTATCACAGAGATCTCCTTGAATGCCAGGAGATACAAATAAAAAAGAAAAGAAAGAAAGAAAACACCTTTTCCATTCTTTGCAGATTGGCTTATGGGAGCCCTCTCTTTCAGTGCTTAACCATACAATGAGTATAAAGAACAGCCTGAGGCAAAAGCGTGTAGAGTCCTCCTCAGTGTTTTCTGCACATACATCTTGTCCTAGGCATGCATGCACCGAGTGGCCCTAGGAATGCCCCTATTTACACATACCCAAATGTCCTCACTCCTCTAGGAAAGTGTTTTGCCATGGTCCCAGGCACCGCCCTGTATGTCCCACAGCCAATAAACCTTTGCTCCAGGCAGCTGCAATTTGCCTGCTCTCCTACAGAGTTCTGGAGGAAAGTTTTGTGAGCTGCCTTCTACACGCAGGGCATGTTCTGGAATGGTGATTTGTAAGTGTCCTGCTTCAGTGCCTTAGGCCACCACCAGACAGACTGGCACAGATGTACATAGTCCCCATATATGCACAAGGGTTACTTTGATACCTTAGGAACTGGGACCAGGGATCTGCACTGGGAATGCAA
>JAQZBX010003267.1:38045-66459 GCA_029593785.1 Cabassous unicinctus
GGGGGGGGGGGGGGGCGGAAGGTCTGGAGTGTCTGATTCTACCATCCTGATCAGGATGAAGTCTCTTAAATATTATTCTTGAAACTATACCAAAACTTGACAAGAGGTGGTTGCAATGCAGAATGTGAAACCAAACAACAAACTTTTCAGACACTTTTTATTTAAAATCCATTGGTCTATCTTGAATTTTGAATGTATCTTTTACCCATATATAACTTTTTTACATTATGCATTAGTCTTTGGAAAAATATGGTTCACAGACCTATGCAGCTCTTTTAAATATTAACATATTTATTTTATAATATTGAAAAAATCATATTAATTACTATCAACAACAATCTTATCAGGAAAGACTTTAAATATTGGGAAGCTGTCAAGCTCACGGTAAAATACAAGTTTTCCAAAATTCTAATGTTTGCCTGAAAGCTCAAATTTTATCATTGCCAACAAATACTGTCAGTTGTTTTCCTTGAAGTGACAGGCTCACTTCATTTTCAAGAAAATGTCTGTTAAATACACAAGTCTGAATAACCAGTTTGTCAGGTATTCTCTCAATAATAACACTATTCCATTTTTAAAAAAGACTAGAAAATTCTCACAAATGTTTTTCCTCAAAACAACCATTACATTTCTATATATAGCAGAAGTACTTTGTGGTACTTTCCATTTTTTCACAGAATATTAAAAAGATGCACACTCAACATGGTATATGTAATTAATGCCGTGGAGTTGTACACATAAAAATTGTTAAAATGGAAAATATTATGATACATACTTTTCTACCAAAATAAAAAAATGTAAAAATAAAAAAAATCAAGGGGAAATAATCTTTGAAAAGAAAAAGGCAAAGCAAAAGCCTGAATTCTGCTTCAAAAAATAAGACGTGCATTCAAAAATGAAAATTAAATAAAATTAATAATTTTTACTGCATCATAAAAAATTTTCTTAAATGAAATTGGCAATCTTTTTTCTTTTTTGCTGCAACAGATGGTGATGAAGAATACCAAGACTATTAGTATAGTTTGATTCCCCTGCCTTGGTTTCACACTAAGGCACCAGCAGTTTTATTTGCCACTGCTTTTGAATCATCAGTGAAAATGTAAAAATGTAAAGGACTAATAATTCCTTAGAATTATTATGAAAGTTGTTTTGATCTCGTGGACCAAGGGTATCAAGGATCAACAGAAGCACTTTGAGAAACACTTCTTTAAATAAACACATTTATATGCTGAAAGGACACTAAGAATATTAGTGGCACCACAATTTATAAAAGGTGGAACAATCTTGATTACAAATGAGGAGCTATGGGACTTGTTTCAAATCTACATTTGCATAGCAAGTTCATTTTTACTTACGTTTATTTGAAAGGATAAATTTATATGTAACTAGATATTAATCAGTGAAATTTAGATATTATTCTGACTATGGGAATAAATAGTTATTTCTGATTTATTATGGACCTCTTATATAATACGGGATCATTATTAAGTGGCTCTATCACCAAATTTCTAAACATACAGTACTTAACATTTTTTTCAGTGTAAAACTAAGGCAAAGACAGTTGGTAAGTTTTTAAATGGCCTACTTTCTGTTAAACTGCTTGAACACTTCTATATAATGAAGGGTATTGTATATTTGGTTACCATGTACAATATTAGGACAAATGTTTATCATCACAGTGCTTTCTGATTTTAATATTTAGGCCCTTAAAAGATACGCTAGGGAAGAATGATACAGATTTTCAAAATGCAATACACATTAACAACACTTTTCAATAAAAAATATTATCTTCTATTGGAACTTAGAAGTCTGTCAATCGAAGGCAGCAAAAAAAAAAAAAAGTTAATTTAGGAACTGTTTCCTCAGAGTGTATATTCACACTTATAGAATAAGCCATTTTTAAGCTATACTTAAATTCTAGTTATTGAATCACACATCCTAGTAACCTATTTTATAAAATCATGTTTCAATCCATACAATTTAAATTTTATAACACCAAAATGATAAGAGAGAAAATCCACTTACTCTATCTGCTAATCCTCCAGGCACTATGGTCCTCACAACCACGCCACTTGATTTGCCTCCAACTATTCCAAAACCTAATCCAGAGCCATCATTAATGAGCTCAACATCTTCAATACGACCCCAACAAATCTACAAATTAATGACAAGAGCCACAAGAGTTAGTAAAACACAGATTCTTAGCTTTCCAACACAGTAAGTACTAACGTAACAGATATACAACAGATTGAACACTCATTCATTCAATAAAATGAACAAATTGATTCATTCATATTTAGCAACTTTCTAGAAGCTAAAAGATATATAAAGATAATCCTTCGGTCCCTGGCCTTAAGGACAGGAGAAGAACTAAAACATAAATAATTGAAATACACACAGAATATTGTTATCATAAGGCACTGTAGCTCCAAGAAGACAAGAAGAGGGTGGCATTTGAATTGTACTACAGAGAAGGAAGATATTCTAGCAAAAGGAAAATGTAAGAGCAAAGCTGGGACAGATAACAAAATGTGTCAAAGATATTGGTCAAAAGATTAGATTTAACTAGGTAAGCAAGTGGGAATAATGGAGATTTTAAAAGCGGTAATATCAGGACCAAAGCACTGATAGAGGCAGATTAATCTGGCAGCAACGTGAAGAATGAAGTGGTGAGAAGGACACAGGTGAAAAGATGAATTTAAGAGATACAAAGTAGGCCCAACTGAGGATATCAGTAATAGAAATACAGAAATCAGACTGAGAGAGAGAAGCATTTTTCCTCTAACTAGCAGGCTTCCACAAGAAATGTACATTAAATTCACATAATCAAACTGCAGAATAAAACTCTCTCTTTCAAAATCATTACGGCATATTCATTTCTTTCCTCTCTAACAATTTTTCTATTATACTAAGTTGGGAAGTAACCATGCAAAATTAAATATTAAAATAACTATTAATAATTTCATGGCTGGAACATTACCTGGAAAGTAAAAATCCTTGCTAAAAAATATATGCCTGGGGCAGCTAGTGTAGCTCAGTGGTTGAGCACCTGCTCCCCATGTACAAGGTCTTGGGTTTAATCCCCAGTACCTCCTCAAAACAAACAAACAAACAAAAAAACAGACATTAAAAAGTATGCCTGAATTAATTGAAAAGCTAATATTCATAGGGTTTTATGCTGCACCAACCACTGTACTTAGTAGCTCTTTACTTACTTTCTCATTTAATTCTCACAATGTCTCTGTGATGTAGATACCGTTATTAGTACCAAATATCAGATGATGAAACTGAGTTGTGCAGAAATTAAGAAACCTATCCAGTGTGATATAGCTAGGAAATGGAAGAACTGGTCTTGACCCCACCTAAATCAGACTCAAAAGCCTTTGCTCTTAACCACTATGCTAAGCAATCTCCTAGTTTGTTCATTCTATTTATGTATACTGTGCTTTTTAAATATTACTGATTACAAAAGTGAAAATAGCTACACATTAATTTGTGTTGTAACCATGTGCTGCTCCCAGTCTATTTTTACCTTTTGTCCCAATGAATGAAAATTAAATAAATCAGCTAGCACTTAGTGTTATAAGATAATAAGATTTATTAGCTTGCATTTGGAAGATGCATGCCAAAATCTGGGAAATGTTACAAATTAAGTTTAAGGATTCCCAAAAGAGACATATACTTTTACTTTATTCTTTTAAAATGTTTCGTATAGACTGTAATTTAAAAACTGCTACAATTTTATAATACCAATAATCTAGTCCTAAACTGCCACATATATTACAAAAATAATGTTTTTGAAATAATCAAATCTTACTTAAGACATTCAACAGTAAATCTTTAATAAAAATTCTCAGCTTAATTAATTAACTAGCTACATCACCAAGAAACACAGACTTTTTTCATCACCAAATAAATTACACCTAATATTTCAATGTCCCCTCTATATTAAATAATAACCTTAAATAAGACTCATAGGACCTTGAAGAAACAAAATACAAAAACATACAAATAAAAACCACTTTCATGATACATCTTGTTTAAATATGCTAATGCATTTGGAGATAGGATCATCTTGTTTAAACTATGACAAGTAAAATGGCACCTTCTAAATGTCTTTATTCTTTCTACAATTAATGACATAATTGCAAATTAACCATTTTTCCAAACTTGCAACTCACTGTTTCAGGCAGAGTTGTATCTCTTGGGCTGGAAGAATTACGGATTTTTGTATGGATTGGTTCCCTGGCCACAACCAGATGCAAAGATCCAGTGGTTTGTTGTAATAATGCAATTGCTTGCTGATGGGAAATGTTCTGATCCAACAGTATGTGATTAATGGCCAATATTTGATCATTTTCCTTTAGCCTTTGATCCCTTAATAAAAGATATAAAATTTAAGTGATATAATAGTCTCACTAAAAATCTGTTATGAAAGTTAAGCAGTTTATTGCTTATAACATTACTTCAATTAGTACATTTATTCAAACAATTATTAATTATGAAAAACAACAGAGCTCTTCAGGGCACTTTTTATCAAAACACTTATTGACTAATTAACCAGTTAGGCATTGTGTCCCTGAACACACACATCCATTTTAAAAGCCAACTGGCGGGGAGCAGATGCTGCTCAGTGGTTGAACGCCTGCTTCCCATGTACAAGGTCCTGGGTTCAATGCCCAGTACCTCCTAAAAAAAAAAAAGAACAAAAAAAGCCAATTGGCTAGAAAGATAAACAAAAACAATCAACAGGGCCTTGCTGCCAACATTTTACAACAATGGACACTGCCCCCATTATTGCACAAACCTGTATTCCTGAACCTCTTCCCATCTGATTTCCTCCCAAACCGCAATGGGGAAACTAAATTCTCAAATTCACAAGTAACCTCTCCCCACATGCTCACCCAGTCACCACTGTCCTTCATTTCTCCAACATTGTCAATGGAAGATTTGAGATTACATTCAAATCTGTATCTGAGTCCTCATCTCCCACACACCAATCTCCCCAAATACTAACCAAGCTAAAAAGGAATGTTTTTCAAAGAAATTAGCATAATCTCTAGACAAAAAAATTATAGTTAATATTTATTGAGCACTCATGAGCCAAGTACTGTGCTAAGTGATTTACATGCATTATACCATTTAATCCTCATAATCACCTTTTAAAGTACTCATTTGTTAAATTTTACATACAAGTAATTGACACCTAGACAAGTTTAGCTAAGTATTCTGACTTTAATTTGTTAAAGTAAAGTGCATCCTGAGGACAGCCTAGAATTTACTGTCCTGGTTTGCTGTATTTGACTTTATCATCTCCCAGACATTACCTATATGGATACAATTCTTCCTTATCATTCTTTGCCTCTCTTGCATCCACCCATCTCCTCCTTTCTGTTCCCAAAGCCAACCCTCCAGTCGAGATCCTTATCTAATACCTAAAATCTAACTTGCAAAGATTTCTCTTTCTAGGTTCTCTTCATTCCTGCATTTCTGTATTCAAAAATATCCAATGATTATCTACTGGTATTGACAAACAAGGAGAGGGGCAGAAGAAAGCAAGCAAACTCCTGTCATGACTGTGTCATAAAAAGAACAATTTTAACCTTCAAAATATAGGACAGAACAGAGAATAATTTTTTTAATGAATTAAATTTAGAACATGAATAGTCCATTTTATTGGCCCTTACATGTCTCAGTTCACAGCAGATCAGCAAAATTTTGACATAGACGAGAAGTTGGTAGTTACTAACCTTTAGGACAAAATGTACACTTGGTTGGCATTCAAAGACCTCTACATCTGACCCCAAAGTACTCTTCCAATTTGTTTTCCTCCCTATAAAAACCCCTTCTCCAACTACTTTGATCTCTTTCCCTCGCAAATATTTTTGGCATTTCCTGCTTGGGTGTGAACTGTTTCCTCTATCTCTAATGTCCTTTCACACTACTCACCCAAATTTAATCCAGCCTTCACAATCCAGCTGAGTCTTCCTCTCCATTACTTACCTTATTACAACACTCATTTATCACTTTCTGACTATTCATTTATACTTTGTACACTGTCCACAGAGCCTTCCCTAGTCAATTTGAAGTTTTCTGAGGACAGGGACTTACACATTTTAAATTCTCCCTTGGAACTATACAAGTTGAATATTTCAACTTTTTAAAATAAGATTACTGATGATTTTTTATTTCGCACCCAAAATCACTGAGGATCGTCCTGTGAATATTTTAAGTATACATGGCCCAGGCACTTGGTGTGGAAAAGGTGAGAAAAACAATGATTTGGGCCAATCAGATGATGAAAAGCAGGATTTCCAACAGAGTTCCAGAGGGTCAGGCTTGGCTTCTACAGTTCTAATGAAGCAGCAAGAACATCACAGGGGTGGGAAGGGGGGACTTAACTACAAGATGCTCCTGCAAGTATGGGTCTGGGGCCTTGGGTGGCCTGTGTTCATATCAGGGGCAGAGGTTTAATTAGCTCACTAGTGAGGGAAAAGCTCAGGGGCCTGCCTAGAACTTACATGGCTAGGGAGATTCTGAACTGCTTGCCAGCAAACTCAAGCTTGCTGCCTTTCTCCTCCTCTTCAATTTTCAGGAGCTGGTAGTATTTGGTCAGGCACTCATGGGTACCTGTCTTGATCTGCCCAGCACAGAGTTCCACCACCAGGTCAGCAATGAAGGTATCCTCAGTTTCACCAGAGCAATGAGACACCATGACACCCCTCCCATTGGAGGATACCCCACCCATTGGAGGATACCCTACCCATTGGAGTGGGCGAGTTTGCATGCATGAAGATATGCAGCCATGGAGTCGATCTAGTTCACTTTGAGCAGGAGACAGTTGCATGATTTTCACTCGTGGCCTTGGTAATTTGCTTTGAGTTGATCATGGTATGATCATCCCTCATGATCTGGATTCCTACACTAGCAATGAAATTCTTCCAAGCTTCTCAGTCATCCTGGCTAAAGGGGTTTTTGATAGATACAACTGGGTAGACCTTGATGAGCAACTTGTACACATCTGCCACTTCTCAGGTATGATGTACCTGCTGGGGTCATCAGAAAACCTGAAGTCCAGGTCATACTTCCCAGACCTGGAGAACTCAAAGGCAGTTATGTCCATGCCAATTACAACCTCATCAGCATAGCCAGCTTCCTCAGTTGCATTCTGAAGCAGTTCTTGGGCTTCTTTAGTCTCTAGGATGTCAGGAGCAAACCCACATTCATCCCCCACACTGATGGCATCTTTTCAATATTTCTCCTGGATGACATTCTTCAGGTTGTGGTCATGTTGAGCGAAACAAACCATGCACAAAAAAACAAATATCATATGCTCTCACTAATATGAAATAATTAGAATAAGCAAATTCAGAGAGTCAGAAACTAGAATACAAGTTACCAGGGGTCAGGGTAGGGGTAGGGAATGGGGAATTCATGCTTAATTGGTACAAAACTTCTGTTTGGGGTGATGGAAAAGTTTGGTAATGGATGCTGGTGATGATAGCACAATGCTGTGATTGTGAATTATTAAATACTCTAGAATGTGGTTAAAAAGGAAAATTTTAGGTTGTATATATGTTACTAAAATTAAAAAGAAATGACCATAGGACTGTTCAAGACAGTGAACCCTAATGTAAACTATGGACTATAGTTAATATTACAATTATCATATTCTTTCATCAATTGTAACACTAATGCAAAGTGATAATAATAGGGAAAACTGCATTCCAGTGTTTCTGCTCAATAAAGATCTTCAGGCTGTGGTAACCAGTGCACACGGCTTCCTGATGTTTGCTACACCAATAGGGAGGATCATTAACTCCAGCATGGCCAGCTTGCTGCCAGCACAAGAACCACCACTGTTCATACTGAAAGTGGGAACTGGCAGCATGGCTTTGGAACTGCCAGCCAAGTTAGCAATTTGACAGTACAGGGGAACCCCTTTCTCAATGGCTCCAGCCTGTAGACAGGAAGGGACACTCCCAGAATGGTATTTGCACCAAATTTAGATTTATTTTCAGTTCCATCCATCTCTATCATCAGCTTGTCAATCCTCTCCTGTTCCATAATACTCAATCCTTGCTAACTAGGAAGGTGCAGTGGGATTTTTTGTTTTTTTGAGGTACCGGGGGCCAGGGATTGAACCCAGGACATCATATGTGGGAAGCCAGCATTCAACCCCTGAGCCACATAAGCTCCCCTGAGCTGGTTTTATCATTTGTTTAGCTTGTTGTTTGTTTTTGTTTTTTCTAGGTGGCACCGGAAACTGAACCCGGGACCTCCTATGTGGGAAGCAGGCACTTAACCATTTGAGTCACACCTGATCCCCAGTGCGGAGGTTTTATTGATGTGCTCAACACCTCTGAGATACCTTTTCCCATATATTGGGTCTTGTCATTGTCCTGTAACTCAAGGCCTCATAGAGCTAAGTCTTCAGAGCTGGGCATGGCAGCTCTGAAGAGAACTTTTGCAGGGAAGATATCAACCTCAATGGTGGAATTTCCACAAAAGTGGAAGATCTATCTGGCAATGATCTTGAGAACAGACACGGTGAATTTCTGGCCACCAGTTTTCAATGTCCAGGAAAGAAGCAGAGGGTGCTGTATATGCCATAAGGAGGTTAAGTTGGTGAGGTTTGGGTACCCCAAGTTCTTGAGCTCCTCTTAAATGTTTCAATTTTTGATGCCAAAATTGTAGTTGGCTCTCACAATAGATCATGTAGCATTAAAAATATTGTTTAATGGGATTCTCTTCTCTACCAGAAGAATAGCTAGAGGACAGGCAGAAAGGGCCTGGAAAAAAATCGTCTAGGATTTAGGACACCAGGGGAAGCCTGGATACTGCCCAGAGGAGAGGGACAAAGGAAAAGAATGACCACCACAAAACTGTGAGTTAAAAGCCTCAGCTGCAAATACCTGCACCCTCCCCCACACTACAGACACTTGAATTCTCAGGCCTCAGGGCTGGCAGCTACAGACAAAGGGGGCCCCAGAGATCTACCTCCCCAGGAAAGAGGAAAGAAAGGGACACAACCTAAGGCTGACTCAGCTTTTGACCAACAAATTTGGTCCCCTGTGGATAGATCATCAGCTGCACCATTCAACATTCCTACCAACAGTGAATAAGCATTCCAATTTCTCCACATCCTATCCAACATTTGTAGTTTTCTGTTTTTTTAATAGCAGCCATTCTAACAGGAGTGAAATGATCTCATTGTAGTTTTGTTGTTGTGTTGTGTTGTGTTTTTGTTTTTGTTTTTGTTTATTGAAGTATCAGAGATTGAACCCAGGACCTCATTTGTGGGAAGCCAGAGCTCAACCCCTGAGCCACATTGGCTCCTTTTCCTTGTAGTTTTGATTTGCATTTCCCTAATAGCTAGTGATGTTGAACATCCTTTCATGTGCTTTTTTGCCATTTGTATTTCTTCTTTGGAAAAGCAGGAATAGAATTCGTTTTACTGTTACTATTTCCCATTTAACTTTCCCATACTATTATAAAGAATTCTCAATTAATAATATAACATTGAACTCATTTTTTCTAGTCTCCCCATCATAACCGTCAGAAATTATGAATTTCCAGGACTTTGGGAGCCAAAAAGTCTTAGGCAAGATGCTCAAATAACAGTTCTACATGGAAAGTCCTATGAAAGGAAAAACTAATCGAGACCATCCAAGACCCTTTAAAGCCCTTCATTGCTGGCCCCAGGTTTTCTTCGGCCCCTTTACTGCACCATCCTTCACTAAGCTCCCCCACCACTTCAGTTTTAGCCACATGCCAAGCACACAAGCTGTGTTTCATCTTCCACCTCTGTATTGGACTACTAGTCAAGACAGTCTACTCTTCCCCTCGACCTCTTCCTGCTTTCTACAGACCCCACTGTCTTCCCTCAAAACTTCCTTCAAATCTCTCTTTACTGCCTGGGTCTTGGTCAAGGCTCTTTACTATAAATGCTCAAATAATCAATTGCCCCTATTTTGGGAGAAATCACTTCAATTCATTATTACATATTTATAAGTATAGAGAAACTGAGACATAAGCATTCAGGAGAAGGATAAGCATTGATGCTGCTTTTGTTGACCATTTTATACCCAACTGTAAAGGTATCAAAAACCTTCAATCAGCAGCAGCAAAGACTGCCAAATCACTCAATCCAATCCAATTCTGACTCTAAGTACCCGGAGTCAGATCAAACCCCACAGGTTAAGGGCAATCCTCTACAAGGTTGTCCTTCTGGCACCAGTCACAAGTTCAGGAGCCTCTGCTGTCCACATTTCTGACCAACTAGCTACAAATTCTTGGGATATCTCTACTCTCTCAGGTTTGATAATTCATGGGAACAATTCACAGAACTCACTGAAAGTGCTACACTTACAATTATAGTTTTATTATAGTAAAAGGATACAAATAAGAAGGCAAAAGAAGAGACACATAAGGTAAAGTCTGGGAGGATCTCACACACAAGTTTTCCTGTCCTCTCCATGTAGTCATAATGCATCACTCTCATGGCACAGCAATGATGTATTTTCCTAATCATGGAAGCTCTTCGGAGCTTCAAGTGACCCGAGTTTATATGGGATCTCATTATGTACGCATGACTGACAAAATGTCAACCTGCACCCCCAGAGGCCAAGGAGGTGGACTGATATGAAGTATGAAGTGGCCCAAAGTCTCAACACCCTGAAACTTCAGGTGTGGTTGGCCTCTCCTTGTGGTCTTGTTAGGATATGAACTATCAAGTGTGGTCCTGAGCCCACCAAGAAGAACAAAAGACAATCCTATCACAGAAAATTCTAAAGACTCAGAAGTTGCTTCCCCAGGAACTAAGGACAAGGCCAGCTAAGTTTTTCATTATACTGTACTGTTTTAGTCTCCTAGGCTGCTCAAGAAAATACCATGAAATGTGTTGGCTTAAACAATGGGAATTTATTAGCTTAGTTTTGAGGCTAAAAGAGAGTCCAAATCAAGACATCATCAAGGCGAAACTTTCTCCCGAAAGACTGTGGCATTCTGAGGCTGGCTCTCGGCATTCCTTGGCTCCTCCGTCACATGGCAAGGTATGTGGCAACATCTCCTGGTCTCTCCCTTCTGTTCCAGGTTCCTTTGATTTCAGCATCCAGCTGCTTCCTGTCTGGATTTTTCTTGGTGTCTGAATTTCATTCAGTTTGTACTCCAGTAATAGGACTAAGACCCATCCTGATTGAGGTGGGTTACACCTTAATTATACCTGAATTAGCCTCATTAAACTACTTACATGGGTCCACGCCCACAGGAATAGACCCCAGCTACAGAGCAAATAGCAGACTGTGGACTGCAGCGGCTGTGTACTGCAGTGGCTGTGGAAGGAGGGGATACAGGGGTCTTCTTCCCCAAAGAAAGGGTAGAGGGAGGGACACAGCCTACAGCAAATTCAGACTTTGACCAGTAAACTAGGTCTGCTACATTGGAGGCACACTTCCAGGCTGGTTGGGGCTGAGAAATTGTTTGCTCTGAGAGCTGGCAGGGAGTTAAAGATAATTTGCCTTCTCAAACATCTTCTCTACTGCCCTGGGCTGGTTGCTGAAGAGGCAGAGGGAGGGAGGGTGTGGGCAGGCCAAGGCTGGAAAGCAACCTCTGAGAAAGTTTGGTTGTGACGCTTGGCAAGCCCTAAGGAGAGGACGTTACCTCTGAACAACCCACCCACCTGAGGAGTTACACTGAATGCATTCCCCACTAGCACCTAGGGTTTGAGCTGAGAGGTCTGGCTAAGAGTGCCATGTGCTGGCCAGACGAGAAAAGTGCATGAAAAATAAAAATAAAAATATATAAATAAAAGAGGCAAGCAGGTGCTTTTACTGCCACCCTCTCCAAGGTCCTTGGAAACTGGCCTGCACTTTATTACTGGGGCCTTAGCCTAGTCTAAGCAGTTAAATAGGAGCAATCCTAAATATCTAGAAAGAGTTGCACCAAGAGTCAAAGAGAAGTAGTAGCACACAGCTACTTAACAGTAAATCCCTAGGCAAGAGAAACTGAATATCAGTGTAAACTCAGCATCAGAATCAGATGCCTAGATGTCAGCAAAAATTTACAAGCCATACAAAGAAAAAGGAAGATATGACTCAGACAACCAAACAAATCAAAGTTCCAGATGAGATACAGGACTTGAAATCTAATCAATGAGGTTCATATGAATCTCCTAAATCAAATCATGGAGTTGAATGACAACATGGCTAAAGAAATAAAAGACATTAAGAAGACATTGTGCACAAAGGAAAATTTGAAATCTTGAATAGAAAAATAACAGAACTTCCGGGAATGAAAGACAGAATAAGTGAGGTTAAAAATACAATAGAGGTGATAGTGTGTTAATCCCCTACCAAATACTCATTCCTCATTCCCCTCCTTGTTCACTCTTGGATCTTTCAGGCTGGCAAGGCACAGAGACAGAGCTTTACCAGAAGCGAGGTCAGAAAGCTTGTTTTTCATCTGGAAGGGCCATAAAGGGCTAAACAACCAAAACTTTGGGGTTGAGAAGGGATGTCATATTTTTAAAACTTTATGAATTGTTAGATTCTAGCAGTCCTACAAGAACAAAAGTTCCTCTTCAGGACAATATAACAAAATCCAATCTTGACAACATGACATCCATATTGTCCACTATAAAATAAAAAATTGCTAGACTTCCAAAGAAAAAGGAAAATATCACCATATTGAAAGAAAGTAGTTAATAGAAACTGACCAGGAGATGAGCCTATATTGGATTTAAAATACAAAGACATATCAGCAGTTAACATGAAGTGTAAAATCTTGATGGAAAACCTGTACTTAATGGTTGATGAAATAAAAGAAACTCTTAAAAGTGACTTAAAGGAGGAAGCAGATGTGGCTCAAGTGATTGAGCTTCTGCCTACCACATGGGAGGTCCCGGGTTCAGTTCCCGGTGCCTCCTAAAGAAGATGAGCAAGACCGCGAGTGGGTGTGATAGGCTGGCACAGTGAGCTGATGCAACAAGATGATGCAACAAGAGATACAAGGAGGAAAACATAATGAGAGACAGAACAAAGCAGGGAGCAGAGGTGGCAAAAATGATCAGGCACCTCCCTACCACATGGGAGGTCCTGGGTTTGGTTCCCAGTGCCTCCAAAAGAGAAGACAAGTACACAATGAACAGACACAGCAAGTGCAAATGACAAGGGGGTGGGGACAAATAAGTGAGTCTTTTTCAAAAACTGACTTAAAGGACATTCTAGGAGTAAAAAGTATAACACCTGAAATGAAAAATTCAAACAATTCCAGTAACAAGAAAGAGTGGCAACAAATAAAAAATTTAGCCTTACAAATTCCAGCATTAGTAGAGAAAATAGATGCAAAAAAACTTTAAAAAGGTTGAGGAAAACTTAAGCAGTATAGATGACAGATACAGAAATTGCAACATCCAAATAGATGTTACACAACAGAGGAACAGAGAGAATGGGGAGGATGAACTAGCCAAAGAAATGAGAAAGAAGAAAAATCTTCAGAATTTCAAGAATACAGAAAAAATTCTTAAAGCTGCCATTGAATAAAAAGTGTTGATAGATGAAGGAGCAATACTAACATTGGCAGCAGATTTTTCATCAGCTACCTTGGGTATTAGGAAGCAGTGGATAAATATCTTCAACATTCTGAGGGAAAATGATTTGGAACCAAAATTTCTATGCCAAGCTAAATTAGCATTTAAATGTGATGGTGAAATACAGACATTTTCAGACCTGCAAAGCCTCAGAAAATTTACTGCCCACAATTTTTTTATGAAAGAATTACTGAAAGATGTATTCTCACTAGATGAAAAAATAAACCAGGGAGGAAGAAGATATGGGATTCAAGAAAAAGTGGGCAAAACTCTAATAGATTCAAAGCATGGGGGTGGGAGAACAACCAATGACGGTTTGAGCTTTTTGTTTATTAAAGAGGTAAAAGTTGCTGAGCCAGAGGACATGACAAATTTAGAGGCTCAGGAGGAAGAATCTTCAGGGTAGAAGGAGAAAGCAGCCCCTGAGTTGGAAGAAGAAGAGTCCTCAGAACTGGAGGAGGAAGAGGAAGGAGAAAACTTAGAACTGGAAGAGGAGAGAGAAGAGACCTCAGGGCTGGAGGAAGAGGGAGAGGAGGCCTCAGGTTTACATGAGGAACAAGACTCAACCTTTCAGGGTCATACTGTAGTAGATAAAAAGCATGAAGTTGAGGGAATAACCAGGGATGACTCTACGATTTTCAGCAAAGAGGTAGAGGATACTGAACCAGAGGAAAAAGAAGAGTCAGCATGGGAAATGGAAGAGGATTTAACATGGGAAGAAAGAAAGACCTCTGAAGGAAAAGTGGTAAAGACTACCTTCAAGACTGAGAAAGAAGAGGCCTCAAATGGACTTAAAGAAATTCCCTTTAGTTACTGTGTTTGGGATTCTGATAAGAAAAAGTTGGTAAAGCACCAAATCGTAGACAAAACCCAGAAGGAAGAGAAAACAGCTAGGCTCCAAAGTCAGGAAATCAGGACACCCTCTCCAACTTTACATTTATCCTCTCTCTCTCAGAATCACTGGAGATAAGTTATGGTAAACAGAATAAGCATTTGTGTACAAATTTGAGTACTCCATCAGGAGTCACCAAACTTTTGAGGAAAACCAGAAAAGAAAGACAGAAAATTCTGCAAACAGAAAAGCAAGCATCAAAGGAGCAGACTTAAGACAGGAAAAAGAAGAAAACTTTAGAAAACATGCAAATAATATCTTCAGAGAGAAACAAGAAGAGATTGAGAAGGTTAAAAAGTATTAGTCAGAAGTGCTGGAAAATAAAAACTTAATAGATGCATTGCATAGCAGAATGGACACACTTAAAGAAAAAGCCAACAATCTAGAAGTTCAAATTGAAATGCAAGTGACCAAGCAGATAATAAATAAAGGTTAAGAAGCATAGAGGAAGGAACCAGAAGATCCAATATTTGTTTGATAGAAATTCCAGGAAACTATAATAAAGGGAAAAGAGGGGAGGAAATACTTAGAGAAAAAATTGAAGAAAACTTTCCAGGGCTAAAGCAAAATTTGAGCCTTGAAATTATCAGTGCCTACTGAGTACCCAGTAAGACTGATGAAATGAGACTCATTCCTAGATACATCTTAGTGACATTTTGTGATGCCAGTGATAAAGAGAAAATCCTAAAGACTTCCAGAGCAAGAAAAGAGATAACCTACAAAGTACCAAGAATCAGATTGACAGCAGATTTTTCAATGGACACACTAGATGCTAGAAGTAAATGGAGCAATATCATGAAAGTTTTACAGAAAAACAATTTTGAACCTAGAATCCTATACCCACTCAAACTTGCATTCAATTTTGAGGGCAAAAGAAAGCTACTTTTGGATATTGAAGAATTCAGAGGGGAAAAAAAGAATTCAGGAAATTTATTTCTTGCATACCCTCTTTGAAAGAATTACTGGCAGATATACTGTAGCACTCCAAAGTGACTACAAACACAAATGTACACTATCCTTTGCTCCCAATATTCACAACCAACCAAAATCAACAAGCAGGGAAGCAGGTGTGGCTCAATTGATAGAGCTCCCGTTTACCATATGGGAGGCCCCAGGTTCGCTTCCTGGGGCCTCCTTGTGAGGGCAGGCCGGCCCGCGCGGTGCGGTGGGCTGATGCAGCAGGACCTCACAGCAAGGGGGAGATAAGCAGACACAGAAAAAACATACAGCAAATGGACACAGCAAACACAAGCAGCAAGGGGGGGATAAATTAATTAATTAATTTAAAAAAAAAATCAACAAGTAAATCTGGAAAATAAAATACCCATCTCTATCCAGGAAGTGTAGATGGACAGCTAACAGCATACTTGGGGATGAGGGGAGAGGAAGGTTATAGGTATTAGATGTCAGTGAAGTTAAAGTTATTTGAAGAAAAACAAGAGTAATCACCATAGGTTGTATAGGAGTAAATTTTCTATAACCACAGAGGGGGAGGGGGATATCAATCAATGTAACCATAGACAGGAAAAGGTGGAGGGAAAGAAATAGAAAAACACAGGGGAAAAGATAGCAAGATAAAATTAAAAGAAACAAATGCAAAAAGCTGAAATACTATTGAGAAGTCTATTTCATAAATGTTATCATCATGATGTAAATCTTAGATCTTTGTTTTTCCTTTGAATATGCTTAATTTGCTTATTGTTTATAAAATTTTCTATTTTACATCCTCTAAAAAGATAAAATTGAAGCACACAACAGCAGATTTGAAATCATAGAAGAAAGAATCAGTGACACAGAGGAAAAAACAACTGAAATTGAAGAGAAAGAAGACCAGACAGAGAAAAGAATGGAAAAAAATTGAGCAGGGGCTTAGGGAGTTGAATGATAACATGAAGCACACCAACATACGTGTTATGAGTGTTCCAGAAGGAGACAAGAAGGGAAAGGGGGCAGAAAGAGTATTTGAGGAAATAATGGCTGAAAATTTCCTAACTCTCACAAAAGATATGAATATACGTGTCTGGGAAGCACAGCGTACTCCAGTTAGAATAAATCCAAGTAGACCTACCCCAAGACACATAATATGCAGAATGCCAAATGCCAAAGATAAAGAAAAAATTCTGAAAGCAGCAAGTGAAAACCCAAATATCATATACAAGGGACGTCCAATGTGGCAGTTTGAGATTATTTATGAATCCCAAAAAGAGAAAGATTATGTTTGTAAAATAATCTATTCCTCTGGGTGTGATACCCTTTAACTGCATTAAATTCAGCTAAGATGTTTTTTATTAGACTACCCATTAAGATTAGGCTTTTTTTATTCGACTATATCAAAGGACGTGACTCAGGTTCAGTCCCCACCCCCTTGCTGGGTCTGATATAAATGGACGCTCACCCAAGAAGACACAGAGGAGAGAACTTTGTCATTCTTGATCCTGCCATATGACAGAAAGGAGAAGGGTCAAACATCTAAAGCCCCAGGGAGAGATGGACCATTTGCCTGATAGCTTACAGCTGAACTTGGGAAGAGAGCAGAGACTGACATAGGAAGCCCTGAGAGACAAGCCCTATGCCATTCTGCAACTGAAATCAGGAAGAAACACTGTGCCCCCAGAGCCTCAAGAGGAAGAGGAAGCCCAGAGGAGAAGGCTGAAACCTGGCAGAGATTGTCTGCCATCTTGCTTCAACATGAGGCAGCTGAGTTTGATGAGAAAGTACCTCTTATGGTACCTTGAGTTGTACTTTCCATGGCCTTGGGACTGTAAGCTTTTACCCCAAATAAATACCCTTTATAAAAGCCAACAGATTTCTGGTATTTTGTATTGGCACAACTTCAGCAGAATAATACATCCAATAAGACTGCAGATTTTTCTAAAAACCATGGAGGCAAAAAGGCAGTGACATGATATAATTACGGTACTGAAAAAGAAAAATTGCCAGCTAAGAATTCTTTATCTGGCAAAACTGTCCTTCAAATATGATGGTAAGCTTAAAATATTCACAGATAAACAGAACTAAGAGAGTTCATAAACAAGAATCCATTTCTGCAGGAAACACTAAAGGAAGTTCTGCAGCCAGAAAACAAAAGGCAAGAGAGAGAAGCTTAGAGGAGAGTGTAGAAGTAAAGACGAACAGAAAGGGAAACCAAATAGGTAAAAAAAAGAGGACAAAAACAAGAAATGACATGTGAAAGCCAAAGGATAAAATGGCTGAAGTAATGTCTTTTTGTTGTTGTTGTTATAAGTAATGTCTTTACAGTAATAACACGGAATTTTAATGGATTAAACTTCCCAATCAAAAGACTAACAGAATGGATAAGAAAACATAAGCCATCCATATGCTGACTGCAGGAGACTCACCTTAGACCCAAGGATGCAAATAGACTGAAAGTGAAAGGTTGGAAAAAGATATTTCACACACATAGTAACCCAAAGAGAGCAGGAGTTAGCTATACTGGTGTCAGGCAAAATAGACTTTAAATGCAAAAAAGTGATAAGAGATGCAGAGGCTGTATTAGTCAGCCAAAGGGGTGTTGATGCAAAGTACCAGAACTCTGTTGACTTTTATAAAGAGTATTTATTTGGGGTGGAAGCTTACAGTTACAAGGCCTTAGAGAGTCCAACTCAAATTTATTGCCTCACCAAAGTCTGTTGCCACGTGCTGAAACAAGATGGTGGGCAATGTCTGTAAGAGTTCAACCTTCCTCTTTCCTCTTAAGTCTCTGTGGACCCAGTTTCTTTCTATCTCAGCTGTAGGCAGGTATAAGGCTCATCTTTCTCCCCGGGGCTAGTTTCCATGGAGCACTCTCTCTTCCTGTGTATCTGCTTCTCTGTGTTCTCCTTCTCCATGTGTTTAATTCCATGTGAGAGTCTGTTTTATCAACTCTACATGCCCTAATGACATGGTCAAATATAAGTCCTAATCTTGATTTAATAAAGTAAAAGTGAAACCTTTGAATCTAATACAATCTAATATGCCCAGAGGAACAGAACATTTTACAAACACAATCCAATATCTATTTTTGGAATTATAAACAATATCAAACTGCTACAGATGCCATTACATTTTAATAAAAGGGACAATCCACCAGAAAGAAATAAGTCATAATTATCCTATGCACCTAACCAGGGTACCCCAAAATACATGAGGCAAAATCTGGCAAATCTGAAGGGAGAAACAGACATTTCTACAATAATAGTTGGAAACTTCAACACACCACTTGTATTAGTCAGTCAAAGGGGTGCTGATGCAAAATACCAGAAATCGGTTGGCTTTTATAAAGGGTATTTATTTGGGGTAGAAGCCCACAGTTTCCAGGCCATAAAGCATAAGTTACTTCCCTCACCAAAGTCTATTGCCACGTGTTAGAGCAGGATGCCAATGTCTGTGAAAGTTCAGGCTTCCTGGATTCCTCTCTTCCTGGGGCTTGCTTGTCTCTGGGCTCAGCTCCTCCGCTATCTCCACAAGGTCAGCTATAGACTAATATGCTCTCTGGGCTTTGCCTCTCTCCACAAGGCCAGCTCTAGGCTATCAGGCAAACGGCTCATCTCTTTTCCCAGGGCCTTCTCTCATTCCTCATGACGAATCTCCACTGTGTGTTTACTTTTCAGGGCTCCAGCTCAAAACTCAGCATCAGATCTCCAACTCTGTCCTTTGCCATGTCTTTTTATCTCTGAGTCTCCACCCCTTGTTGGGGTGCCCTACTGACGTGGCCCAATCAAAGTCTTCATCATTATTTAATCAAGTAAAAGTAAAACCTCTTTAATATGCCCAGAGGAAAAGACCAGTTTACAAACATAATCCAGTATTTCTTTTTGGAATTCATCAATAATATCAAACTGCTACACCACTCATGTCATTAGATAGAACAACTAGACAGAAGGTCATCAAGGAAACAGAGAATAGCCAAAAACATCCTATAAGAGAAGAGTGAAGTCCGAGACTCACACTCCCTGACCCTGAAGTATATTATAAAGCTACAGTGGTCAAAATAGCATGGTATTGGCATAAAGATAGACACACCGATGAATGGAATCAAATGGAGAGTTCAGAAATAGACTCTCACCTCTGTGGTCAACTGATTTCCATTAAGACTACCAGTGCACTTTTCTGGGACAGAACAGTCTCTTCAATAAATAGTACTTGGAGAACTGGATATCCACAAACAAAAAAAAGAAGGAGGACCCCTATCTCACTCCCTATTCAAGAATCAATTCAAAATGGATCAAAGACCTAAACATAAAAGCCAGGACCATGAAACTCCTAAAAGATAATGCAGGGAAACACCTACAAGACCATGTAGTAGATAGTGGTCTCTTAAATCTTACACCCAAAGTACGAGCAACAAAAGAAAAAAAATAGATAAATGGGACCTTCTCAAAATTAAACACTTCTGCACCCCCAAAGATCTTTGTGAAGAGGGTAACAAGACAGCCTATTCAATGGGAGAAAATATTTGGAAATCACACATCTGACAAGGATCTTATATTCATAATATATAAAGAGATCCTACAAGTCAACAATAAAAAGACAAATAGTTCAATTAAAAATGAGCAAAAGACCTGAAAAGACATTTTTCTAAAAAAAAACTACAAATAGTGAAAAACATGAAAAAATGCTCAGCAACACTGGCTATTAGGGAAATACATATCAAAGCTACAATGTGATATCATTTCACACCTATAAGAATGGCCACTATTAAGAAAACAGAAAACTACAAGTGTTGGAGAGGATGTGGAGAGATAGGAATGCTTACTCACTACTGGTGGGAATGTAGTGGAAGTCTGTTTAGCAGGTCCTAGGGAAGTTAGATATAAATCTACCATGTGATCTGGCAATACTGCTGCTAGGTATATCCCTAGAAGAACTGAGAGCAGTGACACGAACAGACCTTTGCACACTGATGTTCATAGTGACATTATTGCCAAAAGATAGAAACAACCCAGGAGTACATCAACTGATGAATGGATAAACAAACTGTGGTATAAACACATGATGGAATATTAAGCAGCTGTAAGAAGATATGAAGTTGCAAAGCATATGACAACTTGCAGGAACCTGGAGGACATTAAGTTGAGTGAAGCAAGCCAGGCACAAAAGGACAAATATTGTATGACTTCGTTATTATAAACTAAATATAATGAGCAAACTCATGGAGTCAATAACTACAATATAAGTCACCAGAAAAAAAGAATGTGGTTAGGGAATGGAAAGCTGAGGTTTAAACTGTACAGAATTGGTAAAAAGTTGTTTGTAAATCTTTGGAAATGAATAGAAATGGTGAAAGCACTTCATAGGATTTATAATTAGTAGCACTAACACATGCTAGTATGATGGTGGTTTCTTTTTTAGTTTTTGTGGGGTTTTTTGGAGTAACAAAAATGCTCTTATATTGATTGAATTGGTGAATCTACAACCCAATGATTATACCAAATGCCATTGATTGTACACTTCAGATAAATTGTATGATTTATGAACAACAAAAAAAAATAATAGGGTGGGTTGGGAGAAAAATACACCAAATGTAAGAAATGGACTATAATCAGTAGTAATACTTTGATGCTGCTCTTTCATAATTTCTTTTTTTTTTAAAGATTTATTTACTTGATCCATTTTAAAACCCCCCCTTCCCCATTTTGCTGTTTTTTTGTGTCCATTCGCTGGGCAATTCTCTGTGTCTGTTTCATCTCTTCTCATCCTCCTCCTCCAGTCTTCACCAGGATTCAGTCCTGGAGACCTCCGATGTAGGAGAGAGGTGTTCTGCCATCTGCGCCACCTCGGCTCCTGGTTTTTGGAGCTTTCGGAGCATCTTGTCTTGTCTCTCTCCTTTTACATCATCATCTTGCTGCATGGCGGCTCCCGGGGCCTGGTGGCTCACCAGCACACACAGCCTGGCAGCCCATGCGCCTTCTATATATATTTTTTTACTTTACCGGGAGGTCCCGGGGATCGAACCCAGGTCCCTCCATATGGCAGACGGACGCCCAACCATTTGAGCCACATCCGCCCCCTTTTCATAATTTCTTACAAACGTTTCACAACACAAGTTGTTTGTAGTAGGGTGATGTATGGAAGCCCTCTATGATGTTATACATGTTTGTTTTGTAAGTTCACAACTTTTACTGTACACTTATTGTTTATGTATGTTCATACATGAACGATATACTTCAATAAATTGTTTTTAAAATGAAAAAAACATATATGTATTGTATACCATAGCAGCATTATTCACAATAGCCAAAAAGTGAAAACAACCAAAGTGTTTTTCAAGATGAACAGATAAACAAAATATGGTATACCCATGTCATGGAATACTATTGAGCCATAAAAAGGAATGAAGTTCTAATACATGTTACGATATGAATGAACCATGAAAACATTATGCTAAATTAAATGAGCCAGACACAAAAGGGCAAATATTGTATGATTCCACTTATATGAAATATCTAGAATAAGCAAATTCATGGAGACAGAAAGTAGAGTAGAAATTACCAGGGGTTGGGGACAAGGAAGAATGGAGAGTTATTACTTAATGGATACATAATTACAATTTGGGGTGATGAAAACGTTTTGGTAATGGATGGTAGTGATGGTAACACAACATTGTAAATATAATTAATGCCACTGAACTGCACACTTAAAAATGGTTACAGTGGTAAATTTCATGTTCTATATGTTACCAAAATAAGATTTTAAAAATATATATGGTATATATCATGCTACTTTGTATATTGCCAGTAGAGTAAAAATAATAGTAAAATATATATTGAACATTTACTATGGATTGGGCACTACACTATGTAATCATTCATAGTATTTTATGTGTATCTCACCATAGCACTGCCATTTTACAGATCAAGAGACTAAGACTTCGCAGATTTAAGTAACTTGACCAAGGTCACAAAGCTAGTGAGAGAACCAACATTCAAACCCAGTCTATAAGACTTCTTTGCCTTGTGAAACTGTAAGTATTCTCCTTCTAATAAAAGATTCCCACCCTAAATAACCCTGACTCATAGGTGTTGGTTCTATCTCTATATCCTTGAGAATCAGAGGTTGCACGTATTCAATTTCATATATGGTAGATCTGGGAAATACTGTAAACATTTGGCACAGGGAATGTGACTAGGTTCTTGAGGATAACCTGATGTAAGAATGGAGAATTAAGTGCTAAATGCAGGGGCACCTGTATAGATTAGAGACAGAAGTGCCTAAAGGATACAGTATTGGTAGGTCAATCTGCTGTTCAACTTCTTATCAATAGTGTTAAAGTGCAAAAACATTAAAGTTATAGATACCACAAAGTTGGGAAGACTAATAAATAGATCAGATCAGTATTTCCCAAGTGTTCCAAGGAACTTAATAGGTGTCATTTAAAGAAAAGGCTCCATATTAAAGCCTTTCCATATTAAAAGTTGGGCCACAGAGACAGAAAGTAGACTAGTGGTTGGCAGGGAATGGGCTAACAGGTCTGAGGTTTCTTTTTGGGTGGGGGAAATGTTCTGATATCAGAAAATGGAGATGGTCACACAACATTGTTAATACACTATAAAACACTGAATAGTACAGATTAAAATGGTGAAGTTTATATTATGTGAATTTTATCTCGACAATCATTTTAAAAGTTAAAAAAAAAAAAAAAAAAGGTGGACCAAAGTTAATAAGCTTTTTGTCAAGGGACTTGATAGCTTTAAGTAGGCTACTGTTAAGCCGACTGTAAGTCCAGGTTTATCCAGGATTGCATATGCTTCCCAGAATAGTCCTAGTGTCTCAGTGTCATTATTAATACCACCCCCCTTTCACTCCCAAAACTGTCCCAATTTGTATATGGGACACGCTGAATCCAAGGCCTCTAGCTATACACACCCATTACATGGAAATTGATTAGTTCTGAATGTTGAGTTGAGGAGACTCCTAATTCCCCCATGAATAAAGACTGTGAATTTGAAAATATAATTCGACAGAGAATTTTTATAATAGAATACTGAACTGTTGCTATAATTCTAACAAGCAGTAGTAATGTACTGAACAGAGTGCTTCTTAAATGAATAAAAACCAAAGACCTGAAATCAAATGGACACAAAATACAAGACTTGCACACACCCATTAAAAATAAAACAAAGGCACAAATGCAATATGAGGATGACATAGTCTTTAGAGTCCTTTTAATTGGTTTTTAAAAAGCTGCTGTTTTAATCTTAAGTTTAATAAGCAATATAATATACAGGTGAGAATTTCAACATTCCTATCCTACTGATCAGACCACAGCTAAAATATCATGTTCAACTGTGAGTGAGTGTGATGGAGTGGAAAGAGTACCAGCTTTACAGACAGTCTTGGAACTGCATCATAGTTTCAGCAGTAACAGCAGGGCGACTATATGTAAGGTCCCAGAACCTTTCTGAGCCTCTGCTTTCTATGAAATGGAGTAATGATACCCCCTTAGCTAAACTGCTGCCACAGATGTATGCAAGAACATCCGCAAAAGGCCTGATGAATGCACAGGAAGAGCTTAAGTATTAGCTGCTATTGTTGTTTATTACTAGTTTCTTATTCACATCACAATGTTTTTAGAATTGTCAGAAAAAAATAAGTAAAAAGCAAAATGCACATCTTCCTCACCTGTCTGCTACACTCCCTGGCTGTACTTCCTTCACAAAGATATCAACTTCTCCCAGACTTTGACTTCTAAGAGCCACCACGCTGAATCCAAGGCCTCCAGTTGAGTGCCGTTCTATATTTATATATTCAATTTGCCTTCCCTAAAGAGGGGGGATCAAAACATAAAAGTCAACACACTCTTTCCACAGAAATGAAATTGTGTAGCACAAAACAGCTTCTCCTAAGTCATCTCTATAAAACCAAACAATCTCAGTGTTTCAGTAATAAATTATTTCTGGAAACTCTCTTACTTTCAGCAGAACCTAAGAGGGAATATGCAGTGTTCTACAACCTCAGCCTGATGGTTAAGTTCTTGCGTCAACTTGGCAAGGTTATGGTGTCCAGTTGTTTGGTCAAGCAAACACTCGTCTGATTGTTACTGTGAGGACATTGCGTGGACTTAAATCACCAGTAAATTGGTTATACCTATGGCTGATTACATTGATTACATCTATAATCAACTAAGGAGATAGCCTTCAACAATGAGAGAAGTCTCATCCAGTCAGTTGAAGGCTTTAAAAAGGAGAAGTGGTGATTTCAGCAGTCAGTAGAGAGAATTTCTATTTCTACTTCAACCAGCCAGCTTCTCCTGGGCAGTTCATCGAAAACATTCATTGGAGTGCCCGGCTTGCAGCCTGCCCTACAGAATTTGGACTTACCCTTCCCCACAGTCGCATGAGACAATTCTTATAAGCTCTCATAATATTTATAGACATCTCCTGTTTGTTCTGTTTCCCTAGAGAACCTTGACTAATAGAGAGAGGTATTTTCACACTTCATTCACATGTTATGAGATGAATCTCAAGCCGGATGAAAGCTCCTGAAAAAAATGCCCTTTCCCATAGTCTACTCTAAATTATTTTTTACACTGAATTTCCCTAAATTCTTTGATGCAAAATATATATTTTTAAGTGAAGAAAGCAAATTAGGTATGGCAAATACATGCTGAGCTTAAGTCAGAACTAGCTGCACATCTTAGCATTCTGTTTTTAATTACATTGTGATGAATTCATATTCCTTTTTATTAGGTCAATACAAAAGACCAAGAAAAAGGCCACCAATCATAATCAGTTTCACCTGTGACTACCAGATATTTTATTTGTTTAGTTAGTAATTGCATTTACATCATGAGAACTACAAAAAGGTAATCAACTAACAAGCATCAGATAAACATAACTATTAAAAGAGTCAAACGAAAGGGATTAAGCTATAGAGTCAAAAAAGGAATTAGGTAAAGAATATTATATAACTATTGTGGCTCTACCAGATTCTTTTTAACTTTCAAACTCAAATTTCATTTTTAAAGGCACTTATTAGAAAGTGAGATGAGCAAACACCAAAACTAATATACCCTAAAAATTCAATTGTTTTTTATTTAATTTTTAATAGGTATGAGGGATGAAATTGAAACACCCTCTCAAACATCTCTCTAGGTTTTCCAAATTATAAATTAGTTCTAACTCTCATTAATTTTGTTTTGATATAAAATTAAAAACAGCTTTGATAGCATTTTATTACTTCTGGTAGAGATAGTATATATAACTTTCCTTCTATGATCCAAAGCAATAAGAATTTCTTTCCTTACAAGTGTAGAAACGTGTCAAACTGAAGTTATTGTCTAAAAGTTCTCCTCTCCATGCACATGGATACTTTACTCATGTAATTTTGTGTCAATAAATTTCTAACACAAATGTTAGAAATGGCATCAATTCCACCTAACAATATAAAAACATGAGCAAACAAAATACACAATAACACATTTTTAAGGCAAAAGAGCATGGGCTTCATTTTTAACCTGTAACAGGAAAAATAAAGCTAAATTTTCCTGTAACAAAATATAACTTCACCTGTGCCATCTGTTGAATGACTGAGTTAAAGTCTTCATTTCCTGACTTAGGAGCCCAAGGAAATAACCCAGATACAGTCAAGTTATTAGAGGGCCTGTGGGCATTCCCCTTAGTAATGGAACCATCTGTAAACACCAATAAACCTTTCCTCGAAAAATCAAAGTTGGCTGAACAATCTGAAGGTATATGGCTGAGCTGTTGGAGAGAAAAACAAAAAAGAGTCATCAACAGAAACCTATAAGAAAAGCAAATTATTTCTATTTATTAAATATTATATTTTGACCATTGCATGTGCAATTTGCTTATTAAATATAATCATGTAGGAGAAACAAGGTAAAAATACACAAATCTCTGTTTATAATGCTAGAAAATTTTTTTTAAGTATTACACAAAATGTCACAGCTTAAAATTTGTTCTTATTTCCTGACTCCTACCACTACCCCTAAGTTAGTAGTATGTACACTAATATCTCATTACACTTCACATACACATATACATCCAGACAAATAAACCTGCATGTAAGACAATGAACTCTTTTGCATTTACCTGTATATTTCCATGTGGGAAGCCACAAAAACATCTGCAAGTAGTATATAACAATATTAACAGTAGCAATATTTACTAAGAGCTTGTGGATGAGCCAGGCACTGTGCCTAAGGCCTTCACATATATAATCTCATTGAATTCTTACATCAATCATGAGATACTATTATCTCATTGAATCCTTACATCAATCATGAGATACTATTGTGAATGTGTAAACTGAGACACACAGGGGTTGAGTAACTTTCCCAGATTACGTAGCAAGTGATGCACAGAGACAGTTAAACATTAGTAGAAAGATGAGAACATGGGGAGCAGGAAAATAGAGGTTAATATTTTAAATATCATTTGGCTGATACAACTGCCAATACACAGTAGAATAAAGGTAACATTAAGAATAAATGCGGGGAAAAAAAAAAAGAATAAACATGGGAGCAGATGTGGCTCATGCGGTTGAGCTCCTGCTTCCCACATGGGAGGTCCCAGGTTCGGTGCCTGATGCCTTCTAAAAAAAAACAACAACAACAACAAAAACAAGCAAACAAACCAAGAAACCAACTCAGGGGAACCAATGTGGATCCAAGGTTGAGAGCCAGCTTCCCACATATGAGGTCCCAGGTACAATTGCCGGCCCCGGAACCTCAGAAAAAAAAAGAACAAATGGGAACAGGACCTCATAAGAAAAAAATCAACACACCTTGGGATTTTACAGTTATATGAATAAAATATGAGTATGTACATAAAAGCAGCTAATTTATACAAACATAAAGGGTTTTCATTATGGTGAGGTGGTTAGTCCGGTAATAGCAACAGATTTGTACTGATCTTTCTCAATTTCAATTGCTACCAACAGCATTCACTGTTGCAATATGGGACTTGTTTTGACCAGGGAATACAGGAAGCTAACCTTCAATATGAAGTTTGCTAAAATCATGGTATTAAATTCTGGTCTAAAGAAAGAAATATACAGAATGTGCAGAGTTCAATCCTTAATTAGCTCTGAATAAGTTACTAAATATTTTGAAGAATTTTAGTTTATCAGCAAAAAAATGTTTTTCCTCAAATTTTGTTAATTTTCACCTATTAATAACTCTGCTACTTTATCTCCAATCACATTTAAAATTATGCCCAAATTAAATCTATAGGACAGCTACTATTAAAGTTCATTTTCCAGAATAGATTATTTAAAACCAACTTACCATTCCTTACCCCATAACTCAGCACCCTATGTAGAATGATTTACGTCATTCTACATAGAGGTGCTATGTATTTGTATTTTTTAATCCAACAACTATGTATTTAGGGCCTGCAAGAGTCCAGGTAGTATGGTAGTGCAGGAAACATAAATGAATATTAAAACACCAGAAATAATTCTTCCTTAATTCTTCCAAGGATTTTATAATCTGAATATCCATGATGTGAGACAACAAATACTTGATAAGTATTGAGAGTTATAAATAACATGCTACAAGGGCATGGTTACTTCTTGTTAGAAAAAAAGACTTCAAGAAGAAAATACATTTAAACTAAAGCACTGTTTTATAATTTTGAAGGAAATGTTGAGAATTCTCAAAGCATCTGAGCTTTACATATTTAAGTAGGTACAAAAACCACATTCTAAGGCCAAGCAAAATTTATTATTATCAACATTTTTTTTTTTTTTTTTTTTTTTTTTTTTTTTTTTTTATATTTTGAAACAAATCAATTTTATTGATACATATTAATGAAGCAAATTACTCAAAGTATACAATCAATGGTATCTGGTATAATCACAAAGTTGTGTGTTCATAATTTCAATCATTAGAGCATTTTCATTATTTTAATAATAATAAACAAAAAAGACAAACAAGAAAATTCCTCACCACTGTTTCTCCTGCTGTACAT
>JAQZBX010003268.1:0-66259 GCA_029593785.1 Cabassous unicinctus
ATTGTGTGCTACACACCATTTTAATTATTAAAATGTATAATATACTTATATATTATGTATTTATAATATACTTATGTACTTATGTATACCTACATGCATACAATTTTTTCATTGAGCCAGTTGTTTAACATTTTCTGGCAAAGCACTGACTCAAACCTCTGCTTCAGTAGAGTCCCCCCGCCCCCCATTCCTAGTGGAGGCCCTCAGATTGGATTTTTTGTTTGGGCTGATACAGGTCCTCAGCTGAGGCTATGCCTCCTGATTTGAAACTGTGCTCCAGAAAATTAAAAAGCAAAACAAAACATTTTTCTGTGGTCCATTTGCCATTCTTTATTCTCATTGGGTTTAGGCCATTGAAACTGGGTTTTGATGTGTTATGTTAGAGGATACCTGCCATTTCCTTTGTCTCGGGTTTTCATAAGGAAAATTCTGCTAAAATAACCCCCTTTCAACCTCTATCTCCAACTCTATCTCATCCCTTTTATCAGATTTGTGAGTTGGGAGGAAGGACTGAGTTTGCTTACTTAACCTTGGGCCTAGGTAACTCCTTGATTCTTAGTTCTGGGTGATCAGTTTATGGGATCAAGCTCTGTCTGCCAAGGAAAGGCCTACAGGTTTGGTGTGTAAGTTTAACTTTGGGGTGTAGTGTTAGGAAGCTCTCTGTGACCATGTAACTAAATATATTTTATGTAATCGGTTTTATCAGTGAGATAGCTGATAGCCTGATTTCCACTTGTTTGTCTTCCTCATTTCATTTGTTAATGGATTCTAAACTCAGGAAGTAAATTGGTTTATTTACTGGGTTTCTAAAACTCTGCATGCTATGACTTCATGGCATACTGGATGGTGATCCTTTTTTGCCCTTTAATCTTTAGTGGAGATCATATCAGATGGAGAGTGGTCAGCCCTAGTTACAAATGTCCATCCATGCTCCATTTATCCCACACAATCAGGTCCTTATTTATTTCAGTTCCCCCAACTCTTCCATAAACTGGCCTTCTAATCAAATCTGATGATATATAATCTGTCTTCATCTCTCAGATCTTCATGGTCCTGAAGATAAACCAGCTTTGAACACTCCTCATTTGGTATCTTTCAGTGATATGTCTGGTTTCCTTTTGACTTCTAGAGTCACACAGACCTGAGTTTGAATCTTGGTTCTGCCATTTACCAGCTAAAATGACTTTCAGCTTCAATTTTCTAAGCCTTAGTTTTTGAATCTGTGAAATGGGAATAATTGTAAAATCAACCTTATAGGATTGCTTAAAGATGAAGAGAGCTAAAATATATAAAGTACATTACATAGTCCCTGGCACATAATAAGTCCTCAAAAAAAATGACAGCTATTGTTTTCCTTCTTTCTAATCAACTGCCTAGTAGGATTCCTCAAGCTTTGGTCCATGGTCCTCTACCTTTTCCATTTGTTAAACTGTTGAGCCTCATAGCTTTAGCCAGCACATACTGTGATAATATACAAATCTCCATCTCTGTCTTGACCTCACTGGCGCTTCTATCATGCACATTTTTGACTGGCACTAAAACATCAGATGTAAAATATCTTCCTGATCATTATCTGTCCATCTCCAAATTTGTAAGCCCTTCCAATTTCCTTATTTCCTTCAGTGACACTCCTACTCGTCCTCAATCTCAGGCTTCAAAGTTGAATCCTTCATTCCTCATATCTGATTAATCATTAGGTCCTATTTATTCTTTCTCATAAATTTCTCCCACAGCTTCATTTTCCTTCATTCACATGACCAACACCAGAGTTAACTGAGAAGCCACTGGAACCCTCCTGTTCAGCCTCCCGGCTGTTCTTTGTCCTTGATGTGTTTGTTTTTCCCTTTGTGCTTTTGCTCATGGTGCTCAAGGGACACTTAATTGTCTTTTTAAGTTAGTCCTTTATTATTTACTGACTTATATTGCTCTCTAATTCTGTGAAATATATATGTCTTTCTCTTCAACTAGGTTGTAAACTCCTTGAAGACAAAATAAAAATAGGTCATTAACTTCCTAGAATTACCATCCTGGTACTGAACACTGTGCTCAACAAATGCTTCCTAATGGAATGAATTGAATGTAACTCTTTCTTGTTAAGAATATATAACAGCCACCTCCTGCATGTCGTCAATCCCAAACTCTTCAGACTAGCATGCCTGATGTACTGTCAGCTAGCTCCATCTTGCTTGTTCTTAATTTTAGCTCTTTCCTCACATGGACCCTCCATTCAGGTTGACCTCTTTACTACACACACACGCACACACAAATACACACACTCTCACACACACTTGACCTGTATTAAAATGATCATCTCTCTGTCTCAGTTTTGCTTGAGACCTCAAGACATAGGTACTGACCACCCTACATTTAAAAATGCAATGCTAGAGGCTCTGAGAGGAGGGAGAGGGAAGAATAGGTGTAACATAGGGTCATTTTCAGGACATTGGAATTGTCCTGCATGACATTGCAATGACGGATACAGGTCATTATACATTTTATCATAACCTATAAAATTGCTCAGGACAGAGTGTAAACTATAATGTAAGCTATAATCCACGGTTAATAACAGTGGTTTAATATGTGTTCATCAATTGTAACAAAAGTACCACACTAATTAAAGATGTTGTTAATGTGGGAAAATGTGGAAGGAGGGGGTGGGGCATATGGGAATCCCGTTTTTTTATGTAACATTTATGTAATCTAAAGATTCTTTACAAATTAAAAAAAAAATTTTTTTTAATGCAATGCTAGATCACCTGTGAAGGACTTGCAAAGGAGATGGGAAAACAGTTTTGTGATCTTGTGCCCAAGAACAGTAGTTGAGTTTAAGAAGGACTGGGAAACTAGGAAGAATTTTTTTTTTGGAGAACATTGTTGAATTGCAGAGCATGCCTCCCTTCGAGTGAAAGGGAAAGAACTTTTTCCCTATCTCAAGCACCAAGGGAGAGGTTACAAGAGAACTCCTCAGAAAGCTTGATATATGTTTTCTGAAGTTTCAAGGGAAGCACGGAACTGACGTGTAACTTGTCATTAGAAAATTTAAAGGAGAAAGTCTGCAGCCTGAGCTGCTTGTCTGAGCAAAGGAAAAAGAGGTTACTCATTTGGGAATTAGAAGTGTTTTCATGTCTTCCTCCATGGACTACTTGGAGATCACATCAGAGAGCCAGCTAGGGTCAGTGTTAAATGAAAATAGACCACACCCAAAGGACATCCAGCAATGAGGGCATCTTGGCAAGAATGATGAGCAGGAGGTGTTCTGGTGGACACAGAAGTTGCTGGTTAGGGCCAGGGGTTGTAAGGGACCAGTCTGAGGAGAAGCACTATCCTTGCCCAGAGAGTTGCATGTTCCCAGTCTTTCTGTAGAACCCACAGAATCTCCCTGTGAGAGGAGAGCCCAGTACAGAGGGCAACAATGCAACATCAAGTTGGTACCTGTCAATCTAGACCTTTGTTCCCCCTTTTCTCTCCCTCTATCCCGTCCAAACCCAGAGATGTCCAGTTTTGGATGGGGAGTAGAGGAGGAGAAGAAGAGGTAGAGAAATAGAGAAACCCACAACACCTCCATTCCCGCTGCAAGCTTCCAGCCTGAAGCAGGTCTAGGCTACAGGAGAGGAGAAGCCTTTATGTTCAGCAAAATTTGGAGTTTCAATTATTCAATTACAATGTACATTTCTTATTAGTGAAGTGATGTGTTTGTCTCTAGAATGACTGGAGGAGTTTTTATTACTAAAAATTAACCAGAAACTGCTATGGGTCCTGCCTGCAATATCATGCCAGGAATGGACAAGAAGAGTTCCAGGCTTTGTGTGGGCAGGAGAAAGGCAAAGAACAAAGCTGTTTTTTGTTGTTGTCTTGTGCACCTTGAAGTCCCTCTCTTTCAACATAATTGTTACATTTGCTGATGCTGCACATACCGCCAGGGGCATAAGTGCCTGCACACGTGCACGTAACAGGCACACACCTTCCTACCATCTAGGACCTAAAGCTGAACTCATCTCTTCCAATAAATCTTTACTGATTAAACCCAACCCACACTGGTTTTCCTCTTGGAATATCTATAATTCCTAATTTTTTAACCATAGAATCCAACACTTAAATATATGGACCAACCATATATCTCTATTGTTTTTACTTGTTTTGTTTATGTGCTTTTGCCTTGCAGTCTGATGATAAGCCTGCCATCAGAAATCAGTGTGTTTTACTTTTTTTGTATGTTTTATATATCTCCACACTTGGCACCTAATAAATGTTGCTTGATTGATTGATCAAATAAGCCTAAGCTTCACAGCTATTTCAAAGATTGGTTAAATGTATCAATACCCAGTATGGCTTAAAATCTTTCTGTCTCCTAAGGGAAACGTTGGCCACTTTGACTCAGCTTTCCAAGGTGTTTTTTGATTTGTTTTGTTTTGTTTTTGGTTGGCCATGCATTGTTGAACAGCATATGCTAATTAAATAGCTAGATTTCTTGTCATCTTTTACTTGTTGATGAAAGTTACAATACCAGTGAGTGTGGTTTGGTATGTGACACCAATCCTCTTCAGGGCTTATACTGGGAAGACATTTTTAAGCAACTTGTAGCTTATTGTCTAATATGCTTTACCTCAGGGTCATTAGTAAACCTGAAGTTCTTAGATGACTAACATTTGGACTTTTGTTTATAACATTTTCTCTAGAGCTGAAAGTTTCCCAGGCAGCTGGAAGGGTTTTCTGAGAGCAGCCTCTCTCAAAATTGCTTCAGTTATGGGCAGAGCAAACAATTTCTTCAAGCTCCCCACTTATTTGTTAGCACATATTTCTCCCTTGCTCCTGGACGGTGAAAGAAGTTAGTGTGATTTTATTAACTGCTATTCAGCCATCAGGGCTGGCAGGGTGTTTGGATACTCAAAGGTATGAGACTTTCAAAACCATTCAAGTCTACAGAAAGCCCCATGGGTCAATGAGTTCTTGACGTCTCTATAAGCAGAATGAATGAATCATATGTGTGCAATGAACAGAGAAACTCTGTTCCCTCTGCAGGTGATACAGGCTTGCCATTCTTGTCCCAAAGCCATCGAAGTTGTGGTCAATGCCTATGAACACATCAGGTGGAATATAAAGTGGAAAAGAGCTATCCCTGATGATGAATTAGAGGTAAATAATTCACTTTCTATGTTTTTTACTATGAGTACATTCAGATTGCATTGAGTGTGTAGAAATTCTAATTAAAAATTAGTTTTGAGAATGCTTTTAAGATCTCTTCAAATTCAACAAGACAAAGGGTTATAAAATGCAGGTGTGAGAGTAAATAGCTGCATCAATTATGTAGTACTTGGGAATATCTTAGGGGTTTCTCCACTTAAGGGAGAGTTGAACAAGTGTGTAAAGGTAGCAGTTTTGCTTTCTTCCCATCGAGCCAGATGCTTTAAATACTAATAATATTTGGAATTGATCAGATAGCATTTTTTTTTTAACCAGAATATTAAAATTTTTAGTATAGATTATTTTATTTACTTTTAAATATCTTGAAACCATTATTAGGCAGGAAACAGAGTATTTAAAAACCTGCCATAGGTCATACAGAAAGCTGAGCTGAATCCACAGTCCACATCTGGGCTCGGCTGCCTTTGTACACCAGTGCTTCCAGTGAGCTTCCTTGGTTTCAGAAATGAAAGGCTATCTCCAGCACGTGGACAGGGACTGAGCACAGCGCGCAAAGCACTCTGGTGTCGGAGGCAGGTGGCTTCAGTGCACTCTTAGTCTGCCACTTATTAGCTATCTTATCTCTAAAAAATTACTCAAACTACCTGGGCGTCATTAGTCCTTAATTCTGAGGATTAAATACCTGAATATATGGGTCACAGCACTCAAAGGGTGTACAACAATATTTAGATTAATTTAAAATTGCTATTTTGGGTTAGAACTGGTCAAGACTTTTCACACAAGTATTTTTTGTCTCATTTCCTGGATTCTGACATGTAATATAGAGTATTCCCCCTCTCCTTTCTTGTCTTTTCTTATATATCACCTCCTCACCTCCCCATCTGAATTTCTTGTTTACTTTTATCTCCTCACCAGAGACCCTGGAAAGCTACCATTATACATAAAGTAGGGACTGAATGCATCATTATTGATTTTTCTTGGTGTAAACTGTGGGTCCTTTCTAACTTTAGCATGTCTTGCCTTCCTTTTCTCTAGAGATACTGGGATTTCTACCACTCTCTCTTCACTGTCTGCAGTAACTCTCCAAGGACTCTTATGCATTTATCGAGATGTGCCATTCGAAGAACGTTGCACAACAGATGCCACAGAGCAATTCCTTTGCTTTCCCTTCCATTGTCATTGAAAAAGTACTTGCTATTAGAACCAGAGGGAATCATTTATTAAACCTTAGGAGACAGAAGTTCCCAATCCTAGATATTTAAGTGGACTCGCTGGGTAGACACAGTTTGCATAAATAAAATGGTACTTGGGTTGATTATAACACTTCAGGGATTTCAAAACACATTACAGACACTATGTCATTAATCCTATGGTATCATGGTGAGGGGAAATAAGCCAGAAGTAAAGTTAAGGAGTTTTCAAAGACAAGAAGGTATTCAGAAAGTACTGATATAACAAGAATAATTAATATTTATAGTTCTCTTACTAGGTGCCTGATATATTTTTACAACACTTCTCATGTATTATCTCATTTGAAATGGGACCCAGGTTTTCTTACAACCAATCTTATTCTCTACCTTATCAGTAATAAGTTTACATTACCTTTCAGTTTGCAAAATAGCAGGCTTTGTGATTGGCCTCCGTGTCTTCCCTTCTGTTACCACTTACCAGTAATTATTGTCGCTAGTTATGCAAACTCCTACTCCCCGAACCAGGCTTGCCAACTTATTTTAGTGAAGAAAGCACATGAGTATAGTCAAAACAAGGGGATCTTTGAGTTGAATTTGAAACAAAAAAAGAAAAACTGGTCCATTTAATAGCCAAGAGTGGACATTTCTATACCCACTCATTGAGCCAGAGACTGGAGATGCAAAGATGAGTCCAATGTGCCTCATACCCTCCAGGACCTCAACATGTAGCACACGATTCAGACTTACAAGCAGACAACTGCAATATAAAATAGCAAGGGCAAGAGTACAGGCAGGTGCAGACTCATTTTTAATGCTTGACTTTCAAAGTTGTTTTTCTGAGGCAAAGTGTGATTTTTCTTTTAAGCATAAAGATGAAAGCTGAAGGGGTTGTGTTGAGTAGTCTCCTGCTGCTTTTAGGATAAAATTTCCCCATATATCTAGACATTGTTTTATTTTATGATTTCCTGTTTAGTGCTTCCCCAGACCCCTTGGGAAAAGTAATGCACACTCAGTAGCTCCCGCAGATATGACAAGAAAGTTTAGGAAAATATGAGAAAGAAAGTGTGTAAAGGCAAAGACTCAAGTCAATTACTTTGGTCTCTTTATGAAAGTGACACTTTAGAGCATTTTAGCCAGAAGGTAAGGAATACTTTGCTAGTGATGGCTGGCTACAGAAAAAATATAGAATGACTTTTTGAAAATGGTAAAAGGTTGAGAGTTCAGAAAGATAAGTGCGCTAATCAGTCTTGCTAGTTAGAGGTTTGAGGAAAGAGAAATGTAGATGATTAACCTCTGGACCTCATGGTCTATGAGGCCAACATTGTTTCACTTTTTTTTCTTGCTTATCCCTTATAGATAAGCTCCTTGCCTCTTAGCATCGCTTTTAGAGGTTAAGACAGAAGTATTAAGTAAAAGTAAATCAAATTGCCAGTTGTGACCATGTTTCTTTTAGTTGTATGGTTCTCCATCTTATTTAACTTAAATGCTTGAAATTTGAATGGAGAGGACATCAAATATTCCATTAGGCTACCACTTAGACTGTGTAAATTCTCTTAATCCCAGTGGCGCTGCAGGAAAATTCATGGATGGAAACAATAATCTTTCTGAAGTATCAGTTTTACTCAAAATTTTTTTTGGGGGGAAATATCTTGGACTAAAACAAGATCTATATTATGGAGTGGAATGCAGAATTTGTTTGAATTATTGATGTAAAACACAATCTTTTGAAAACTTGTTTGCTTGCAGCAAATAGTGTTAGCCTGCTGGGAGGATGTGCACATTGCAAATTCTTCAGGAGAATTTTGGCAGAAAAATTCGAAATGCCCTGATTTAGGGCAAGTAAACTGATGCTGAGGAAAAAGGCAAAGGATAAAGAGAAAGGATATTCTTTGCATGAGGGAATTAAAACATTTCTCAGTCTGCTTTCTTCTGCTTAAACATTTTGCACTAATCTAGTGTGTAATACAGATTTACTTGTTTGATTTGTTTATTCATGGAGTTACAGTTATTTTTCCTATCTTTGAACTTTTGTTTAGAGGACTTAAATAAAGCTCTCCTGTTTTCTTTCATCTTTTGAATTGTTTATTAAGCAATTAGTCCCTTTTTCCTAACCTAACTTTGATTTTTAACCAATTATATTGAAGAATTCTACACATTTCATTACTTTTTTCAACATTTTCAAAGAAAAAGAGAATGAGGAATTGTGCCTATAAATAAATAATGTTTTTGAAAGAAATTAAAGGGTAAATGTGGCTGAAACAAATAAAAACCAGGCTATTATTACTTTAGGAACAAGTGTGTTCTAATAATAATAAAGAAATTGTCCTGAAACTTTCTCTTCCACCTATCACTAACTCTGTCCTGCTGTTTTGTTTTTCTATGATTTTTGTGTTGTTTTTTTTTAATTTTTATTTCACTTCATTCTCACCATCCACTCACCCTTGGACAAAGGAGGAAATTACACCCTCCTGATACTGATACCTTTGCTACTTTCTGGGAGTACCTTCTGTAAACAGACATCCAATGGCTTGAAAACAATTTTCTTCTGTCATTTACATGTGAGGAAGGGTCTTTGATATGAGGGAAAGACCACCTGTTCAGTCTTCCCTTTTCAGGATCTAGACACACATTTTGTTTTATTTTTCAATCACTTAGTTTTACATCCTACTTTGTTCTTCCATTCTGAACCCAGTGGTTTCTGATAAAGGACACAGTAATATAAGGCTGATTGTAGTGATAAGTAAAGTAACAAACCAGTTGCGGGGGGGTTATCAGCATTGGAAAAAGCAGCTAAGTCACATTTTTTTTTGTTACACAATTGATGGTGAAGAACTTAGAGTTCCAAATTGGCACACTTTTAAAAAATTTTAAATGCTATTATTCTTTCACTTCCTTTGAAGTGCAAATACCATACCTGGTATCTGGAAGGGCTTTATCTTCATTTTCTTTAAGAGTATAAGCAGATGCTTTACAGTTAGATGTTAAGAGCTCTGACTCTGGTACCTCTCTGGATGTATATCTTCACTCCCACCCTATTTGAACCATAATCTAGGAAAAATGATACATCTGAGGCTCCATGTCTCCATTTTCTCTTTTGTAAAATAGGAATACTAATGGTACCTACCTCAAAGAGCTTTATGGGAATGTTTTGAGGATTAAATTGCTAATACAAGTATAATGCATGGAAAAAAGGGCAGGATATTCAGTGTGGTGGTTTGAAACTATATGTACACCAGAAAAGCATGTTCTTAAAGCTAATCCATTCCTGTGAGTGCAGACCCATTATGTGTAGGACCTTTTGATAAGGCTACTTCAGTTAAGGTGTGGCCCACCTCACTCAGAATGGGTCTTAATCCTGTTACTGGAGTCCATTATAAGAGAATGAAATTCAGGCAAAGGAAGAAAGCTACTGGAACAAGAAGATGAAATCAATGGAACCCAGAAGAGAAGGGAGAAACCAACAGATATCATCATGTGCCTCGCCATGTGGCAGAGGAGCCAAAGACCAGGGACAGCTGGTCTTTAGGAAGAAAGCATAGCCCTGGTGATGCCTTCATTTGGACGTTCTTGTGGCCTCAAACTGTAAGTTAATAAATTCCCATTGTTTAAAGCCAACCCACTTCATGGTATCTGCTTTAAGCAGCCTAGGAAACTAAAACACTCAGTAATGGTTTTATTATTATTGTTATTGTCCTTGTCATTGTCATAATCATTTTTAGGAATAGATTTCTACCAGTAGTTTAATATATCCTTAGCATAATGCTACAGTCATAGGTGGTATGTGGTGAGTTTCTCTTCACTTTGGGAAATATTTGTTGAGCTCCCACTGTGTGCCAAGCACTTTGCTGATTGCTGGGAATCAATGGGGGGAACAAGACAAGTCATTTTTGGATTTATATCCACATCCATATATATATGGATGTGGTGTGGGGTGTGAGAGAGGGTGGGATTAACATTGAATGGGAGCATTAGCAAACAATAAAATAAATGTATAGCAAACCAATTGATTTTTGATACTTTGCTCTTTTTTAAGTGGGTTTATCAAGGATGGAATGACTCCTTTTACTATTTCACAAAGGCTGTGGGGTCACGTGAAGATTTATCATGTGGACAAAGAGTATTGATTTGTCTTTTCCATCTTCACTGGAGGAATGGAGTAAGAGGAGATTAGCTTTGTTGCAGGAACAGTTTAGATTAGCCACTGAGATTCCTAGCAGTAAGGGTTTTTACTTGTCAGCATGAATGTAGAGGGAGGATTGGAGAATTTCATTCATTTATTCTTTCACTTGTAAGAATTTGCTTAGTAGTACTGAGTGTGCTAAAAGTGGAAGGAAGAAGGGGAGTGTTGATGCCAAGTAACTGCAAGATTCCTTTCTCATAGCTCAATGTTTTTTTCTTTATTTTTTACTAAGAGTAGAATAAAAGGTCTACTGTAGGATTTTAAAAACATTTTAAACTATATAACTGAGCTGTTTTCCTGTCAGCCTGCCATAAAATGGTTGATTAGAAATGATTTTCAAAACCTATATTTCAGTGATAAATTGCCTTATTCATGTGTTTGGTCACACCTGTCACCAATGAGAGGCAATGCATGAATTATGTAAAAAACATCCTTGGAGAAGCTGTTGCATCTTTTTAGAGAGAGGCTAACTGGATTAAGTATGCTTAAATTTCTTCTTTACTAATTGGTTTTCTCAGATAGAGGTATGCCTCAATGATACTGGAAAATGACTATGCAAATAAGTGCTAATCCAACCAAGGAAATAAAATACGAATACCACGTTGCACTTCCTAAATTGAAGACACCCATGGATTAGTTCGTAGTGCTTATCAACAGGGAAGAACTGGTAAAACAGAACTAACATGGGAAGTTTAAGGTGTAATCTTAGATGTAGAGGAAAGGTCCTGAAGGCCTTCACAAGGTCCAGGAGCCCAGACACATCTGTCCAGAGCCAGAGGGGAAGACAGTCACTCACTATGCTATTCCAGATTTGGTGAACCTGAAAGTCAGAATTTTAATCAACAGGCTGTGGAAACCAGTGGAGTTTACAATCTGATTGAGGAAACCAGCATACAAACTGGGCTTCCCTTATAAATACACTGTCTCCCTACCCTTTTTCTCATGGGCCCTGGGAGGATGACTTCCATGGATTTCATGAACTAGTCTCCCTGGTTTCTGGCTTTCTGGTGGGTTCAGCCATGGGAAGATTAGCAGGAGAAGGAAGGGCAAGAGTGGACAGAGATTAGGACTCTTCCTGGTCACTTCTCTGCTGGTCTCTTTTTGATGGTGGCTGCACTCCTTTGTCAAGGCCATAGCTCCTAATAGGAGTCCCTCTCTTAAACTACTGTTTTCCCTGGGTTATAGTAACTCTTCCTGCACTTTCTGCTTCAGGCCAAGGGATAGTAAATTCTTCTCTACTGCTGCCTTTGACCTGGGTGTTTCATCATTTCTTGATGGTTTCCCTTATACTACTTACACTTCTATAAACAGTCCTGAATTAAACTCTGCTCAATCATCTCTGTTGAGTGTACAAACAAAAACAAATATGAGAACCTGAATGGTGGAACAGATGGTCAGTGCTGTCAGAGTTGAGAGGAGGTAGAGGGCATGGTGGACCAGAGTGGTCAGGGAAAGTAGCATGCAAGCAGGTGGACTTGAGCTGAAGAAGTGTGGGATCTAGATAATGGGGGGTGGGGGGTGGGAGGGAATGGGCATAACCTTTAAGATAAGTGAATAACCCCAGGAAAGGGTTGGAGTTGGACCTACAATGAGTATTCACCACCACCGAGACAAGTTTGAAGGAAGTAGAAGATGAATATTTGTTGTAGAGAGTTAAGGATAAGTTTGGAAGGGTTGGATGGGACTATTTATGAAAGATCTTGAATGATGGAGAAGCACCATGGGGAACCAATGAAATTACTGTTATTATCATAATTACTCTTTCTCTAACCCTATACCTTTTATAATAGTAATTATGGTATGACTCTGTAACATTTATAGGGTACTTTATCATTTTCAGAGCATCCTCAAGACGCTTAATGCCAGATAATTGCCTTTACCATTACTAATCTCAACTCTCCTTTCATGCGGAAAAAAAAAGGATTCAATTCTGAAGATTTAGATCTGAGAAAAATATCTAACTGTGACAATAACCAACTCTTTTCTTCTCACATAAAGCATTCTAATCATATAGAATGATTTACTCTTGAGCAAAAAAGAGAAGCAGCCTTACATAGATGTTTGTTGTTTTTTTTTTTTTTTCATTTTAAAATAAAATCTAAGGAATGTTGTTTTGTTGATGTTCTTTTAATTGCATGAGAAAAAGGAACTCTTTCTCCCAAGCCATCAGAGAATGGCATAATAGAGGCAAAATTTGCAGTTCCAGACTGTTTATAGTTCTCAACATGCTGTGTCCAAGGGATGAATTGTTCACGGAAGCACTGACATCATTCAGTTCCTTCAGGGGGCCCAGAACTCCCAACACAGCTGAAATTAAAATCTCTTTAGGATGATCCATCAGTGAAAGTTTAGGTAGTAGCAAATAAATTGTTTCTAAGCAACCTTTGACTAGTTCTCACATACATAGAAACTTAGTAGTGTTTGCTTCCATGTATTGGCCATGCATTGTGGCACAGGGGAAAGAGGGACTTCGAAATTCAATGATTCGGATTTTAATCTTGATCGTGCCACTTAATATCTATGTGAACTTGAGCCAGTTCCTTAACCTAGGGGTCAATTTCTTTATTTGGAAATTAGTGATTAAATCCCTAATTTACAAGGCTCTCGTAGGAATTAAATGAAACAATGTATTTAAAGCCTCTAATGTAGTGTCTTGCATGTAATTAAACCCTAGCAAATGCTCAGATTAACATGCTTCTGCTATGTGGAAGATTACATAGAATATACTGGAGGATAAGGTTGAGTTTCTAAGGCATTCAGTCTAGAGAACTGACAGGCTAGAGAACTGACTTTTTTTAAAATTGCATTTTAACAGCAACATTTTTCATTTGGTGCAAATTCATTCTTGGAAGCAAACTGTTCCATGCAATCTTTGTTAACAGGTTTCAGTTTGTGGCATTTTGGCCTGAAGGGGGCAATGTAGGGGAACGTTCTCCCTTCCATGAATCAGAGCTATGGAATAGCTGGCATTTCTCAAATTCTGAAATGCAGCCCTGAAGAAAATTAAACCTGAAAGCTCAAGAAAGGCAAATAGGCATTCTGTAGCAAATTTCTTTAACGTTCTTGTTACAGTTTCAAGGAAATGTGCTCTGCCCTTCAGTAGAAAGAGATCTGGAAACCTGGAAGAGATCTTAGAAATACAGGTTTCTATCCTGTAGTTACATAATCTAGAAGAGAAAAAAAAGCATTGAAGTTAATTTCTGTCTGTGTAGCAGTGAAATAGATGATTTCATTAATAATTGCCCTCATTTAATTTCCTTTTTTCCCTTTCTTCCTTCCTCTCACCCTACTTCCCACCTTCTCTTGTTTCCTGTCCTCTTTCTGGGATGTGTTTTTGCCCACATTTCCTTGGCCAAGATGGCAGAGTAAGCAACCCAGAGGCTGTGTTGAGATATTTCCAGGGATTGTCAACTTGAAGAACCTGTGTCTTATATGAAGTTTTGCTTTGAATGCATGAAGGTTACACTTAGAGTCATCCAGAAACTGAAAATCTTGTGCTTCTTTCTTATTCTCTATCCCTGCTTCTTTTTTTTTTTTCCCCTCAGTCTGGAAGCTACAATCATGGAAGTGCATTTTCTTTTTAGCAGTAGATCACTGGTGGGAGATCAGAGCCAAGCTAGAACCAAAAACCACCAATGAGGTAATGAGGAGAAAAGCCTCCAAAACAAGGCATGTATTCTTCTGTCCAACCCTGGCAATGCCAAAAAAGAGGAGCAACCATCTGATATGGGTCACAGATGTCCCACATGTTGCTGCACAAAGAGTTAGGCAACTCCACCAGTAAGATTTAACGGTGCTCCCTTTTGGGATACAACAAAATAATTACTTCTTAAAATAATATAGCAGAAGAGTTGACCACACAAACTAAAGGAGTCACACACCCAGAGTTCTCATCCCTCCCTGCCACTTACTCTCTTTCAGACTCAGTTTTCACTTTTGTAATAAGAGAAATAATAACTCCATTGTAGAGTTTGGAGATTAACTAAAAGAATATCTAGAGTGTGTTGAGTATAATAAGCTATAGTTATTAGAGTCTTGTCCTGCTTGAAATTTTCAATTGAATTCTAGATTTCTAAAAGTGACTTGCAGACACTATGGATGCCAGAAAAATTAAGCAAACACACCCAGCAAGTACTGAGTAGAAAGTATGGATGTACCTATCTAACGACTCCATGAGTACGTACTGCAGCCCATAGGAAGAAATCTATCTGCTTGTAGATGTTGGTCACACCTTTTAGAAAAATCAGTATACATCTTCTCTCAATTGTTGTATTTGAGATGGTTTTCAACAGTCCTTAAATATTTTTTTCTGCTTTGAGACAAGGCTGACTGATTCACTTCAACATATTCAGCCTCTATATGTATAGCACATTTTCCTTATTTATATATTATGCATCACTCAATTTTGAGCTCTTTTGGAAGTACAAAAGTGTAGCATGCCATTTTCCACACCTGTGACAGGCAATGTTACCTAATCATGATTTTCCTTCCTGTTGAACCCAGACTCAGTCTCAGAATCCTCCTCAACCCAATGGTCTAGACTACAACTGCCAATATTGGAGTTGCTAGGCAAGATGAAATCTGTTTGTCATCTCTGGGGTCTATTCTTAATATTCTCACAAATTTATGGTCAGATATTATGTAAATAAAAAGTTGGAAAGAGTTAGAAGGAAGGTGATGATTATTGGCACAGGTTTCTTCCTGGGAAGAGAATTTTGAAATTTATTTTTAAGATTTTTTTTGAGCTGCACCCTGTACCGGGCACTTGGGAGTCAATGGTGAGTAGTGGCAGTTGAGAATTTGACCCTGGGGCAAATGATGAGGCCAGTGGTTCTCACCTTCAGCTGCACATTAAAACAATGGGACATTTTTTAAACACCAGTTTAAAAAATATTCACCAACTCCCTTTCACAAAGCCTTAAAAAGCTAATCAGTTTAAGTGTCTCACTTATATCAGCTTGTAAATATCTATCTATCTATCTGTCTCCCCTACTAGGCTGACCCATTCAGTTTATTAAAAATTAAGGTAAAATCTACTTACAGTGAAATATACGAACTTTAAGTATATAATTAGAGGAAATTTTACAAAAGCATACATGCAGGTAAAAAACACCCCCAATCAAGTTAAAGAACACGTCTATTACCCCAGAAAGTTACCTTCTCTCTTTTTCCTAAATACTCACAGGCCATAAGGAACCATTATACTATTTCTATCACCATTGGTTAGTTTTATTTGGCATTATGTAGCATATGCTCTTTTTTTAAAGAAAATTTTATTGAAGTATATCATTCATATATGACCACACATAAACAATAAGTGTACAGTAAAATATGTGAATTTATAAAACAAGCATGCATATCATCATACAAGTTTTTTCTCATATATCTCCAGACCACCAACACCTTGCATTGTTGTGAAATATTTGTTACAAACTGTGAAAGAGCATCATCAAAATATTACTACTAACTATAACCCATATCTTATATGTGGTGTATTTTCCCCCAACATACCCAATTACTAACAGTCTATATTAGTATTATATATTTATCATTCATGAGAAAACATTCTCATATTTGTCCTGTTAACCATAGTCCATCATCCACCATTGGATTCCCTGTGTTATACACTCCCATGCTTTGTACAATCCATTCAAATTGTGCACTCAGTAGCTCTTGCTTTCATTACAGAGTTGTACTGTCATCACTTAAGTCAATTTTAGAACATTTTCATTACTCCAAAAGGAAAAATCTCATAACCTCTTATACCCCCCATTGTTGTCCCTTAATATTGAAATAATATCTTCTTGTCATTGCTGCAAAATATTACAATATTACTGTTAACTATCATCCATAAAAGTTATGTTAATTGTAATTTCTAACATCGTGTATGACCATGTTCTTAACACTTTGTAAAAGAAGAGCATTTTTACATTTATTCTATTAACCACAATCTTCATGCACCACGAAATCACTATATTACGTGTCCCCAGATCAGGGATTCTTAACCTTTTTTTTCCACAGACCTGTTTGCCAGTCAGGTAAAAACCGTGGACCCCTTTTCAGAATGTAGGGGCAGATAGTTTTATGACACTCAACATCAGCATGTCTTTAAATTAAATTTTAGTATTATTCAAAATTACATTTTACAACTTTCCCATAATTTCAATACCTGATAACCTAACATGGTTCAACATCTGTTCAAAAGGTCATTTCTGGCAAATATTGAGATATTTAAGTTTTCCCATGGTGTCATAAAACTATCTCTGCTATCCTTACCAACATTTTTGCAGGGAGTTATCCACTGCGCTCAGACCATGCTACATCAAAATAAAAATTATACCAAGTCCACATTTTACTGTGTATTATTTAATAAATATATCACACCTGCACCAACATGTCCCCACAAGAGTAATGTTTTTTTGAATTTTCAATTTAACTCACAGACCCTCTGAAATATTTCCACGGACCCCCAAGAGATCCGTGGACCCCTGGTTAAGAACCCCTGCCCTAGATTATTCTCTAGTTTCCTTTCAATTGACATTTACGCCAATAGATTACCCCTTTCAGCCACAATCTTATTTATAAATCAGCAGTGTTAGTTATACTCATTATAATGTGTTACCATCAACTCCATTCATTTCCACACTTTTACAATTAACCTTATGAATAATGCTACATACATTAAGCATCAGCTCCCATTCTCATATTCTATTTCCTAGTAATCTATACTCTAAAGTTTACCTCTGTGAGTTTACTCATCGTATTTAGTTCATATTAGTGAAACCATACAATATTTGTCCTTTTGTGTCTGGCTTATTTCACTCAACATAATATCCTCTAGGTTCATCCACATTGTCATATGCACTCTGATTTCATTTCTTCTTACAGCTGAATAGTATTCCATTGTGTATATATACCACATTTTATTTATCCATTCATTGGTTGACGGACTAGCAATTGTGAATAATGCTGTTATGAACATTGGTGTGCTAATGTCCTTGCTTTCAGTTCTGCTGCATATATTCCTAGTAACAGGATTGATGGATCATAAGGCAGTTCTATATTCAGATTCTTGAGGTACTGCCAAACTATCTCCACAGAGGCTGCTCCATTCTTTATTTCCACCAACAGGAAAGGATTATTCCTGTTTCTCCACATACTTTCCAGCACTTTCAGTTTTCTGTTTTTTTTTAAAATAGTGGCCATTCTATCAGCTGTGAAATGGTTTTTCATTGTAATTTTGATCTGCATTTCCTTAATAGCTAATGATGTCGAACATTTTTTCATGTGCTCTTTAGACAATTGTATTTCCTTTTGGAAAAATGTCTATGGAAATCTTTTGCCCATTTTTAAATTGGGCTACTTGTCTTTTTATCATTGAATTGTATGATCTCTTTATATATAATGGGTATCAAACCCATATAGGATATGTGGTTTCCAATATTTTCTCCCAATAAGTAGGCTGCCTTTTAACTTTCTTGACAAAGTCTTTGAAAAACAAAAGTGTTTAATTTTGAGGTCCCATTTATCTATTTTTTCTTTCATTGATCATTCTTTGTGTGTAAGGGCTAATAAACTACTGCCTACCACAAGATCTTGAAGATGTATTCCTACATTTTCTTACAGGAGTTTTATGGTTGTATCTTTTATATTTAGGTCCTTGATCCATTATGACTTAATTTTTTTAAATAAGGTGTGAGATAGGAGTCCTCTTTCTTTCTTTTGAATATGGATATCCAGTTGTCCCGGCACGATTTGTTGAATAGACTGCTCTCCTCCAGCTGGGTGGGCTTAACAGCCTTGTCAAAAATCACTTCATTGTAGATGTGAGGGTCTATTTCAAAGTTCTCAATTCAGTTCAATTGGTCAATTTGTCTGTCCTTATGCCAGCACCATGCTGTTTTGTGTATGTGTGCTTTTTGTTGTTGTTGTTGTTGTTTTTACCACTGTAGCTAAGTAATAATATGCTTTAAAGTCCAGAAGTGAGAGTCCTCCAACTTCATTCTCTTTTTTAAAGACATTTTTGGCTATTCAAGGCCCCTTAAACTTCCAAATAAATGTGATAATTGACTTCTCCACTTCTGCAAAAGAGGCTGTTGGGATTTTTATTGGGATTGCATTGAATCTGTAAATCAGTTTGGGGAGAATTGACAACTTAACCATATTTAGTCTTCCAATGCATGAACATGGTATATCCTTCCATTTATTTAGTAATGTTGTATAGTTTTCTGAATATAGGTCCTTTATGTCGTTGGTTAAGTTTATTCCAAAATATTTGACTTTTTTAGTTGCTGTTATAAATGGAATTTTATAATACAGATTATTCATCAGTAGTGCATAGAGACACTACTGATTTTTGCATAATAATCATGTATCCAGCAACTTTGCTGAACTTGTCTTTTAGTTCTAGTAACTTTGTTGTGGATTTTTTGGAATTTTCTAGATATAGGATCATATCATCACTGAATAGCAGAAGTTTTACTTCTTCCTTTCCTATTTGGGTGCCTTTTATTTCTTTATCTTCTTCAATTTATTTGTGTGGTATATTATGTTGATTTTCTTATGTTGAACTACCCTTGCACACCAGGAATAAATCCTACTTGGTCGTGGTGTATAATGATTTTAATGTGTTTTTGGTTTCGGTTTGCAAGTATTTGTTGAGGATATTTGCATCTATGTTCATTAAAGAGATTAGTCTGTAATTTTCTTTTTTCAAGTATCTTTATCAGGCTTTGGTATTAGAGTGATGTTTGCTTCATAGGATGAGTTTGGTAGCATTCTTTCTTGTTCAATTTTTTGGAAGAACTTGAACAAGATTAGTATTAGGTCATCTTTGAATGATTGGTAGAATTCATCTGTGAAGCCATCTGTTTCTGGGCTTTTCATCTTTGGGAGGTTTTTGATAACTGTTTTGATCTAGTAATTTGTCCATTTCATCTACATTGTCTAGATTTTTTTGGTGTACAGTTGTTCATAGTATCCTTGTATTATCTCTTTTATTTCTGTGGGGTCAGTCATAATAACCCCCTTCTCTTTTCTGATTTTATTTATTTGCATCTTTTGACTTTTTTTCTTTTTCAGTCTAGCTAAGGGTTTGTCAGTTGTGTTGATTTCAAAGAACCAACTTTTGGTTTTGTTGATTCTCTCTGTTTTTTTTTTTTTGTTTTTTTTTTCTCAATTTCATTTATTTCTGTTTTGATCTTTATTATATCTTTCCTTCAGCCTGGTTTGGGAATTAGTTTGCTGTTCTTTTTCTAGGTCTTCCAGGTGTGCTGTTAGGTCTTTGATTTTAACTCTTTTTTATTTTTTAATGTAAGCATTGAAGGCTATAAATTTCTCTCTCCACACTCCCTTTACTGTTTCCCATATGTTTTGATATGTTGTGTTCTCATTTTCATTTGTCTCAAGATATTTACTGAATTCTCTTGCAATTTCTTCTTTAACCTACAGATTATTTAAGAGTGTGTTATTTAATCTCCATATCTTTATGAATTTTCCCTTTTTTCTTTAATTGATTTCCAGCTTCATTCCATTATGATCAGAGAAAGTGTTTTGTATAATTTCAGTCTTTCATAATTTATTGAGACCTGTCTTGTGACTTAGCATATGGTCTATCCTGGAGAAGGGTTCATGAGTGCTTAAAAAGAATGTATATCCTGCTATCTTGCTGTGTAATGCTCTATAAATGTCTTTTAGGTCTAGCTCATTTATCATATTATTTAAGCTCTCTGTTTCTTTATTTATCCTCTGTCCAGATGTTCTATCCAATGCTGAGAGTAATGTATTGAAGTAACCAATTATTATTGTAGATATGTCTATGTCTCCCTTCAGTTTTGCCAGTGTGTGCTTTGCATATCTTGAGGCATCCAGGTTAGGTGCATAAATATTTATTATAGTTATTTCTTCTTGGTTATTTGCCACTTTTATTAAATATAATGATCTTCTTCATCCTTTATAACAGTGTTGCATTTAAAATCTATTTTGTCTAATATTAGTATCGCTACTCCAGCTCTTTTTTGGTTGCTATTTGGGTGGAATATCTTTTTCCAATTTTTGACTTTCAACCTGGTTGTGTCCTTACATCTGAGGTAAGTCTCTTGTAGACAACATATAGATGACTCATACTTTTTATCCATTCTATGAGTTTATGTCTTTTGGTTGGGGAAGTTCAAGCCATTAACATTCAATGTTTTTACTGTAAAGGTATTACTTACTTTCTCTATTTTATCCTTTGGCTTTCTGTTGTGATATCTTACTATTGTCTGTCTTTTTACCCTTTAATTTACTCTTCCTAATCATCTTCCTTTCTACACTCTTCTCCAAGTCTCTTGCCCTTTTTTGTGCTGTCAGGCTGCACTGCTCACTTTAGTAGCTTTAGTTCTGGTCTTTTGATAACATACTCTCTCAATTTTTATTTGTTTGTGAAGATTTTAAATTCACCCTCATTTTTGAAGGATGATTTTGCCAGATACAGAATTCTTGGTTGGCAGTTTTCCTCTTTCTGTACCTTAAATACACCATATTACCTTCTTTTTGCCTCCATGGTTTTAGATAAGAGGTCGACACTTAATCTTATCCAGGTTTCCTTGTATGTGATGCGGTGTTTTTTCTTTGCTGCTTTCAGAATCCTCTCTTTATGTCTGATATTTGTCATTCTGAGTAGTAGGTGTCTCAGAGTAGGTCTATTCAGATTTATTCTGTTTGGGGTGCATTGTCCTTCTTTGATATTGATATTTATGTTTTTCATAAGAGTTGGGAAGTTTTCCATCATTATTTCCTCAAATATTCTTTCTGCCCCTTTTCTGTTCTCTTCTCCTCATGGGACACCAATAACACATAGGTTTGTATGTTTCACATTGTCATGCTTTTCCCTAAGAACCTGTTCCATTTTTTCTATTCATTTCTTTCTGTTCTTCTGCCTTTTCAAGTTCAGATGTTCTGTCCTTGATATCACTAATTTTGTCTTCAATCAATTCAAATCTGCTGATATATGTTTCAATGTATTTTTAAACTCATCCATTGTGTCTTTCATTCTCATAAGGTCTGTTCCTTTCCTTTGCAAACTTTCAAATTGTTCTTTATACTCACTCAGTGTCTTCTTAGTATCCTTTATCTCTTTAGTCAGATTTTCTTTAAATTATTTGAATTAATTTAAGAGAGTTGTGTGATTATCATTGATTAGTTGTCTTAAATGCTGTATCTCATCATGAAATTTGGTTACTTTGACTGGGCCATCTCTCCCTGTTTCTTAGTATGGTTTGTAATCTTTTGCTGATGTCCCAGCATCTGAATATGTTGGTGAATTTATTCTTTTTTTTTTTTTTTTTTCAGGAGGTACTGGGGATTGAATCCAGGACCTTGTACATGAGAAATAGGCATTCAACCTCTGAGCTACACCTACTCCCCATGAATTTATTCTGACAGTCAATTTCTCTCTCTTGCCTAGTAGTTTTTTTTAAATGGCTCTTTGATTTTTGGTTCAACTCATCTTCAATATTTAAAATTTCCCAGCTTAAGTTATCAAAATCAGGCAAGGGACTCATTAATGGGGCCCAGATTTCCTTCTAAGGGTTAGGGCTAAGACAGACCTCAAAGCAGTTTTACTCCTTGCTGTTTTCCAGGTGGTCAGCAGATGGCACTTGTCACGGAACCTTTCCACGGAGGTATCTCTTTCAACCCTTGCTTACCCATGCTTCTGATCTTGCCAGAGCCAAGATTCAAGCAGGCTAGGCTGGCCAAATTCACAGAAAGAAACCACTTTCCATACTCTGCCACCCTCTCTCTCCCAAGAGAGGAAGACTTCTGTTTCCCTCTCAGTCAGCTGCAGTGAGCCATGGGTTTTATCTAGGCTGCATGCTTTGATGGTGGGAGTGGGGTGCTGGATACAGAATTCTTGGGTGGCCCAGTCACTGCAGGGGTTTAATAACTCATAGCTGTCATTTTGGGTTCTTCATCTCTCTGTCTCTTGCCCTCCTGGGGCTTGCACAGCACTGTCCTGGTCTGCTGACCCCCAAAGCAGTTCCTTTGTACAGCTTTTTGCTCTTTCTCTGTTGTTTTTATGAGCTAGTTGAGCCCTGCCTGCCTACTCCAATGCCATCTTCCTGGAATTCCCTTATAGCGTATACTCTTTTGTGTCTAGCTTCTTTTTTTTAACATAATATTTTGGAAATTCATCCATGTATTTGCATGTATCAACAGTTTGTTCTTTTTTATTGCTTAGGAGCATTCCATTGTATGAATGTACCACAATGTAGGTTTATCCATTCTCCTATTGGTAGACATTTGGGTTATTTCCAATTTTGGGTAATAATGGATAAATCTTCTATAAATATTTGTGTTCAAATCCTTTTGTGAACACATGTTTCCATGTCCCTTAAGTAAATATCTAAGAATAGAATTGATAGGTCAGATGGTAGGTATATGTTTGACTTTATAAGAAACTGCCAGTTTTCCAAAGGGATGCCCATTTTTATCCTTCCACAAAAAATAAATGAAAATTCTGCTTGCTCACATCCTTGCCAGAATTTGGTGCTGTAAATCTTTAAATTCTAGCCATTTTGATAAGTATGTAATAATATGTCTTTGTGGTTGTAATTTGCATTTTTTGGAGGGCTAATGATGTTAAACACCTTTTCATGTGCTTATTGACCATTTGTATATATCTTCTTTGATGAACTTTCTGTTCAATCTTTTGTAATCTGTTACCATTTGGGTCCAACACCTATCATTTAGTAATCACTCAGTTTATAATTATCAAATGAATAAATCAATGAATGGATGTTATATCATCTGTGATGGTTAAGTTCACATGTCAACATGGACAGGTTATGTTGTCCAGTTGTTTGGTCAAACAAGCACTGGCCTGATTGTTACTGTGAGAACATGTTACAGGTTTAAAACATTAATCAGTTGTTTGCATCTATGGCTGATTATAACTACAATCAACAGAGGGGATCACCTTCAGCGATGAGAGATATCTCATCCAATCAGCAGTCAGAAGGGATATTTTCTATCTCTACTACAGCTGGCCAGCTTCTCCTGGGGAATTCATCAAAAACCTTCATCAGAGTTCCTGTCATGCAACTTGCCTTATAGAAATCAGACTTGCCGATCCCCATATTACAAGATATGTTGATTCTGTTTCCCTGTAGAGCCCGACTAATTCATCACCTAACATTAGTGATTATTCTAGTGTGATCATTATTGAGTCTTGTCTTATTACTTATAATGCTTACAAACTGCTCAGCATAATGCTTAAAACATAGTGCCCAACAATTGGTACCTATTGTTAAGTAAAATAAATTGGTTGCCTGCATTGACTTTGCCAGGAGTGACCCCTTTTCTGTGAAGTAACAGCTTTTTCCACAGAGTTAAAAATAAAAGTGTGAGCTTTCTGAGAAATAAAAACAAAAACAAACAAGGAATGTACCCTGCAAACACTACAGTTTAAGCAACAATTGGAAATAAACTTATTTCAGTCCAATAGAAACAGCTTATCAGAAATAGGCAAATATACTGTAGTAACCAACCTATGATTATTCCTTGCTTTGTAAGACCCTCCTTTATAGTAAGTGACCTAAATGTCAACCAGCTATTGTAACTTCCCCTTTGGAAATCTCCTAATTGCCTTCGTAAGCCAATGTGACTTGCTAACCATTTTAACTTTAGTTTGAGCTTTCCCTCCTCAAACAGTTTTTTTCCCCCTAATAAATCCATTATTTTGATTATTATTGGTGATTCAGTTTATTTTGACAGTTTCTCATGTCAGAAGTGGGATCTGGTGACACCCCTGACCATTCCTGCGACTGGTAAGTGACCAGCTGTCATTACTCACAGGACAATTTGTCTCTGCTTCTCTCTCACTGCCCTCAGAGCTTGAAGATAAGTTTCTTTCAGACCCAAGCTCCACTTTCTTAACATTGTACTCTTTGGGTTTATTGTTACATTTGGTTTTGGTTTGGTTTTGGTCTGATCTCCTTGCTCTGTCTGTGTGAGGAAGGGATTGAGATTCCAGTATACTTTAGGACAGGCACTTTTCTGTTTGTAGGATCCTTATTTAATTTTTGCTTTCAAAACCTTGGTTGAACACGGGCTTTTCTCAATTTAAACTTAAATCTCTCTCCTCTCCTTTGGCAAAGATGCCTATTACTTACACATTTTCTCACTATGGGTCTAGTTCATGTTTGATTTTTAATAAATGGATAAATCCCACCAGGAATGACTTGAATTTGCATTGGCCACTTTGGGGAATATATGAGCTAGCTAAAAGTGTACACTTTAAAGGTGCATTTGAAAAGAGAAGTTTCCAGATGCCACAAAAACAGTGGGGAGCATTTTTCTGTTGGTATTCAGAAGATTTTAAGAGATAAAATGACTCTTAAAAAGCCTCTTTAAAATAATCCTTAGAGTGCACTGAAGAAAAATTTAAAAATCTTAATACTAGTCCTACTTCTTTCCCTGATAGTCTCACAAACCCCTCTCACCTACTCTTGTTTCCATTTGATCACCCAGAGCCTATAAACCAGTTGTCCCTAAAAATTAGACCATCTGCTGAGCCCAGAATACTGGACATTTGCTAAACTACATCCCATTATCAAGGACTTCTTGGTCCCTAGAAAATTCAGACTACATTGTAGAAGTAATGTCAACTAGCTCAGATGCCCTTTTACCTATTATCCAAACTTCTTATCACAACATTATGCCTGTCAAATAATGAACTTTATTTTGTGAGATGCCTCCAAAGGAAGAAATTTTCTCCCAAAATAGTTTCCCAATTAAACTTCCCTTCTAGAGACACAACCAAATACTGACCTTATAAAAACGCAAATTGACCCTCCCAGACCATTACCTAAATTACCCCCAAAACATTTTTGAAACATGCTGTTTATTGTTGCCAATATGTCCCAAACTTCTCTCAATTGTCTATTCTTATTTATAAATTAATTAAAACCTTAACTCCCAAATACCCAATCAGAAGAGGCTTTAATATAGCCCTCAACCGTAACTTAACTCCAATTTATCCTTGGGAGTTCTCACTCAAAAAGATAAAGGTCAGGAGCAGATGTGGCTCAAGCGGTTAAGTGCCTATTTCCCACATGGAGGTCCTTGGTTCGGTTCTGGTGCCTCCTAAAAACAAACACACAAAAAACAAAAAAACAAGCAAACAATGAAAAAAAAAAAAATCTCACGGGAGCTGATGTGTCTCAGTGGTTGAGTGCCAGCTTCCTGCATACAAGATCCTGGGTTCAATCCCCGGCCCTGGAACCTTAAAAAAAAAAAAAAAGATAAAGGTCAATAGAGACCCATCATCTGCCAAGACAAAAGCCTACGTTTTATATAATCAAGTGAGTTGTTTTTCTGTGCGTTTTTTGTTTTTCATTTTTAGAGTCAATTTTTTTGACTCATTGCTAATAAGTTATTTATAAGGCTTTTTGTTGTATTTGTCTAAATGTTTATGTGCATATGTTATACATATGGCATTTTTCCTCCAACTAGTGTTGCTAAAAAAGCTTGAAACTTGTAAACTTACTTCAGTTTGAACTTTCCCTACTCAAGTGATTTCTCCTTCAATAAACCCATTATATTGATTATTGTTAGTGATTCCATTTCTTATGACACTATTAATATCATCCCCATCTCATATGTGATGAAATTAGGATCAGAAACGCTAAGTGACGTGGCCAAGGTCACCCAGTTACTAACTGTCAAAACTGCTCTATAATCAACACTGCTCAAATTCTGTGTTTCATTTATTGATTGTTATTATTGTTATTAGTAGCTTGGCCAATTAAATATTGGAGTCATCATTAAATGTTACTTCATTCATTCTTTTAATTATCATTTATGACAAATTTACTAAGTGCCCAATTTAGTGCTAATCCCTTTATATGTCTTAACTTATTTAATTCTCACTACAATCCTATGGGAAAGGCACTATTATATTCATTTTACAGAATGCTGAACTCATTACAGAAGGGTTAAGCAATTGCCCAAGTTCTTGCAGCTAGTTGGTGTTGCAGGCAGGATTCAAACTCAATCACTCTTTTACCAATACCCATGTGTGTTCTTTTGTTTTTCAAAACATTATACTATACTATCTCTTATGACAAGATTAAATTTGGATAAGTTGAATTTGAGGGGCTTATGGACAGCAGGATACAGAAGTCCAGTAAAGGTGTGGAGTTTAGGAGAGAGTTGGGGGTGGGGGAAGAGGGGAGAAGGAGAGAGAGGTGTTGGGTAGAAAGACTATGCACTCAATAACTGCTGCGCAAGACCATATTAAGAAAAGTGTCAGGAGTGGTAAAAAGACATGCCAGATACATAAAAAGGAGAGGTTCCATTAGTTTTGATTTCAGAAAGTTCTATGGCAGATCCTAGATTTCATGGACAATTTGCCCACAAGATTATGTCTGTGATGTTGAAATTTCATGATCCCCAATAGTCTGTGCCTAGGAGAGTCCACAATATTTCTGCTTGTTTATTATTGTAGTCTAAGACAGGTGGAACTAGTATGCCTACCCAGAGTGTCTGGGAGCTTACGGTCATTCTAATGACAACTTTTTTGTTTATTGGAAACCCTAGCAACCCCCTCAGGGACCCCTCAGACCAGGCTGACTAAGCCCTCCCTCTGTTGAGATATCACTCCTCTGGAAAGGGGGTGTGAGGAGGAAGGAATGAGTCAGTACCTTAGAGCTGGCAGTACCCAGCACTAGTGTTAATCTGTGTTATCGTAGCTCCCACAGGGTGAATAATGATACCTAGCCAGAAGATATAACCTAATAAAACAGGTGAAAGTTTCCAAAGGAGTCCTTTGTGACCATAATAGGAGGTTAACTGGAACCCAATCTATATTTACTCCTTGCAACAGAATACATTTTTAGACCATAGTTTGCAGGAACATTAAGGTCCCCTAAAAGTTTATCTCTGTACCAATTGCATGAGCATCGTGGAAAGACCAGCAAGTGCACAGAGAACCTTGAAACCAGTCCAGCTTATGAGGACTTGCATAGCAGATCTGAAGTCAAAGACTTCCTTCTAACAGTCCAGAGAAGCAGCTGGTGATGTGGAGTGATGAAGCCAGGCTCTGCCTACTGGGCTGCACACATAAACATGTTTTTGAAGCCCTTTGTACACTCAGCAGGGAACACACTGTTCTCTCTGGGAGGGTGCCAGAAACTTATGAGAGAGTCGGATCAATGCCAAGAACAGAAACCAAGGTTTCTCTCTTGCCTCAGAACGGGACGCTGTGTGGTACCAAGTTGCCACCATCCCTCCTTGCTCCTCTGGCTTTTCAAACCAGATCTTCAGGTGGTTGCCTTACTTTTCTCAACAGCCCTTTGGTTAGTTTTTAAATTATTAAAAAAGGCTACTATACTTATTTGGGCAATTGTAATTTTGTTAGCCAGAGCCTAATGCAAATACATACCTTTCCTCTCATTTGCTTTGTGTCTCTGAGCCTCAGGCCATGGAGACTTGAGGTGTGCCCCCTTGGAGAATAATCAAGCTTTCCCACATCAAACAGGTTCAGGCAGAGTTTGAGTTGCTGCTTTCTAGAGTTTAGCTTTAGCTTGGGCAAGAAATGCAAAGGTTATTGAAATTCAGCCAGTGCAAGCAACGTTGACAGAAAATTTGACTCTTCTCTTAGAGGTACTGGGTTTCTCGCCTCACTTTTGCCCAGCTCTGAACATTTAAAGATGTTTCCTCCCTGTGGTGGTTTGAAGCTGTATGTACCCCTGAAAAGCATGTTCTTAAATCTAATCCATCCCTGTGGGTGTAAACCTGTTGTAAGCAGGATCTTTTGATGAGGCTATTTCTGTTTAGGTGTGACCCACCTTCTTCCAGATGGGTCTTAATCCTCTTACCAGAGTGTTTTATAAGAGAATAAAATTCTGACAAGAAGAGAGATAAATTACTGAAGCAAGAAGCTGAAAGCAATGAAACCCAGAAGAGAAGGGAGAGACCAGCAGGTGCCACCAAGTACCTTGCCACGTGGTAGAGGAGCCAAGCATCACCAGCAGCAGGTCTTCAGGAAGAAAACAGCATCTTGATGATGCCTTCATTTGGACATTTTTCCGGCCTCAAACTGTAAGCTAATAAATTCCCATTTGTTAAAACCAACCCATTTCATGGTATCTGCTTTAACCAGCTTAGGAAATGAAAACACTCCCCTATAAAAATACCTGTAAGAATCAAGTGTTAATGTTTAAATAAAGATTTTTCAATTGAGCTTTACATATAGTCCCCATATTCTTTGTTGGGGATTGAATCATGTCCCTCAAAAAAGGCATGTTCAAGTCCCAACCCTTGGTCCTGTGGGTGTGAAACCATTTGTAAATAGGACCTTTGAAAATGTTATTGGTTAAGGCATGCCCAAACTGAATCAAAGTGGGCTTAATCCAACATTACTGAAGTTCTTATAAGCAAACGAAATTGGGAACAGAAAGAGAAGACTTAGGGAACAGCCAGAAGCTGAAAGTCAACAGTACCCAGAAGAGAAAGGAGAAGATGTTACCATGTGCATTGCCATGTGACAGAAAAGCCAAGGAGCCCACAAGATTGCTGGCCAGCCTGAAGATACCCACCCTGGGAAGGAGACATGCCTTCTAGGCTTTGAAACCATGAGCAATAAATTCCTCTTGTTAAGCTGACCCATTGTATAGTGTTTGTTTTAGCAGCTGGGAAACTGATATATTCATAAAGCTTCTTGTTTGAAAACTGTTTGCACTGAACTTTAAGGTTCTGACTCAACTGCTTTTTTGGTTTATGAAATTGCCATTAATCATGATGCATCCACACGGTGTCAACTACTTGAAATGTAGGCATTCATCCCATCCCTCCACCCATCCAGCCAACAAATACTTTTTGTGTTTACTGTCTGAAAAGTAACCAACCAGCCTTTATAACACTGAATTTGAGAATGTAAGGCAATTAAGAGATGGTAAATGTTACAAAGATCCTTACTGTGTATCAAGTAACTGAAAATAGAAAAGCTCAGGGGAGAATGATCTTTGTGGATTAAAGTTTCTTCCATGATGAGATTTTACCAACCATATGCAACTGCAAAATGTAGAAAGCAAAGCCCTGGCAGAAAGCTCTTTCTGGTAATTAGTTTTGCATGCATGAGGATGGACCCATCATGGGGATAGTTTACAATCTGGGGAGAGAAATGAGGTCTTTCATTGAAAAGTATGCCTGAGCCAGACATAAGGAGCTGTTATATGAGCCCAAACTGTGGCAATAACCAGCATTAATGTGAGGATGACACTTTGATAGTCGGAAAAAAAAAAAAAAGAAAAAAGAACAGAGTTTAAATGCCAGTTCATCATTTCCTAAGAATGACCTTGGACTATTCACTCACATTATTTATTCATTCAATAAATATTTATTGAGCCCTAGTATGCACTAAACATAATGTGAGGTGAAAGAAATTCCTCTACTCTCTTACAGTAACATTAGTAATTCTTTGACCTTCACTTTCCTAGGCATTAGCAATATCTGTTTTGCAGAGTTGTGTGAAGTTAATATACAGTATGTGTGATAGGATACTGAGAGGGACTTTTCTTATTGTCCCAGATTGGCAACTAGGCTCAATATTAGGGGCAAATAGGTGATAATTAAGGTACAAATAGGTGATTGGGGCTTATTAAAAGGTAAATCTATTTTGCTACACCAGCCATCACCATCTACCCCCTAATCTTGAGATAACAATTGTAAATCATCAACCTCAGAAAGAGTTCTCTTTTCTTCTCCTCTTTTGGGGTGCTCCTTCTAAAATAAGCCAGAGGGGGTGATGTTCCAAGAGAATGATTTGTAGACACTGGAGCAGTCTACTGGAAGTCAAGCCTGGTATCTCATTTTCCAGTGGGGCACCTACCTATATAATGGAGTTGTTGATCTGCCCTTTGTGCCTGTTTCAGTAAAGAGAAAGAGATTTAGGGAGATAATTTAGGGAAGAGAAAAAGTGGACAGCAGGGAAATAGGGCACACTCCCCTTGGCTGGCAGGAAAAAGATTCATAAGTGCTCTGTAGGTCAAGTGGACTCCAGGGAAGGTAAAGGCATGAACTGTCCTGATGAGACACTACCCTAAACTGTGACTCACTAAGAGAAGGGACCTTAGCCCCAAAAGTCTATAGGATGGATTGCGGGGATGGGATGTGAGGGAGACTGGAAGAAATCCATTGGAGCTGATTTCCTGTGAGAGACGACTACAGTGAAGACGCCTCCAAAGGGCCTTCCAAAGAATCCTTAGGGCATCCCAAGAGATACAGAATTTGAATGCTTGCCATGAGGGGAGCAGATATTGCAATAGCAACTAGTAAGTGAATGCACCTCTGCTCCTTTTTGTTTGTTTCACCTCCCTGTCCTCAACATAGAAAGGGACCCAAGATGCAGGGGGAACAAAGAGTGACAAGAAAACTCTTCTCCCTGTCCTTGCCCATGTGTCTGATCTATCACAGAGCCTAGGGAGGAAAGGGGCAGTTTAATGAAGTAAGAAACTGAAGTGGATGACATTGGGCTATATCTTTTACAACCTGAAAAATGTCGAAAAGTTGACATCTGTTCCAGATGTAATAAAGTCTCGGAAAGAGGAGATTCAATGGAGCATGTTTTAAAGCAATGATTGGAGGAAAATAAAGCTCTGTCAGGTTTTAACCCTGCTGACTTCAGAGTGTTCAACAAACTTCTGACAAATATAAAGCATGCAAGCACACAATTATTATTCCACAAATGGTTGCTATTATTATCCCTGGTCACCAAAAGAGAATACATCTTCAGAAAAATGTTTACAAATGTTTCAATATCAAAGAATCAATAAGATATTCAATTTGCACTTTCGGTTTGAGAAAACCATTTGCATTCATTGTGTCTTCAATTTTCTGTTTCCCTCATGAAATGCTTCTCATTCATTTCTCTGCTCTAGGAACTTGCCTTCTTTGAGATTTTATAGACCCCCAGAGATTGAGTATATTACAAAGGTCTTCTAGGCTCACCTCCCATCTAGTTGAAGATAAAATACTCTCTAATTATTGGACAAATACTAGAAATTATTGAAAACAAGGCACCTCGTGTAGGTGTGTGAACAAAGCAGTTTCTGCAGCCTTATTACCCAAAGAGACCAGAAGTCCCAGTGTAGTGAGGTAGAAGGGAGAGAGACACTGCACTTGGAGCCAAGGGGGCCAGAATGACTCTAAGCAATGTGATATTTCACCCATTATTTCCTCAACTGTAAAATGGGGATTTTGATAAAGACCACACTGAGCTATTATAAAGATTAAACGAGGTGATTATATAAAGCATATAGCACAGAGCCAGGCACATAGCTGATGCTCAAGGAATAGCTGATATCCCCTTGCTTAGGTTGCAAGGTCAAAAAAACACCCCTGTGATGGTCAGAAAAAAGGCATTGGGGAGGAATTATCAGGAAAAGTAAACTGAGCATTCATTTGCTCTTTCAACCTACCAACCAAGTGGTCATTTACAAGGCAGGATTTGAGAAGGTTCATGGAAAACCATGATTACTATATTGGAACAAAATGACAACATTGGTATTTTTGTATGTATTTCATGATATATTGGTATACATGTACCAATACCAATGATTTATGTAAAAACTGTGTTCAGAATTCAGAAAATTGTTTTTAAATCATTGAAACTAAATATGTGATATATTTCACATGCAAACATGTATAAACATATTTTGTAACATGAAATAAAACAAATTTCAAAAACATAAATATTAAACGTATAGCTCTATAATTTGAATTATCAGCAGGAAAAAAAAGCAATAAAAATAAATATACAAAATAAACTAAATCCATACAATTGAAGGAAATCAACCAAAAATTAAAAATGAATTAAATTACTTGATTTTTTAGCAAATATGATTTTACAAACAATGTACATCAATCTGTCATCTGAGGATGAGCCTATTTTGGGGAGCAAATTTTTCCAGCCCCCAGAAAAGCTTTTTCATATTTTCCACTAGTTGGAGGAAGAGTAGAGAAAAATATAAACAAAATCCAAATATTTTCCCAATATTTCCTTATTTGTAATAGTCTCATCTCTTGTGTGATAGTAGAAAGATCTTTACGAAACCAATTGTATTTAAAGGCTGCAATATTTTTATTGACAGTAAGCTGTAGTTTTTATTACTTAAGGTCCTACAGACAACTTGCTTAGATGCCTGGTTCTCAGCTTCTGCTATGAAACAGCCTTTGTTCAAACAAACCAAAACAAACCAGTCAAACAGGTAAGGAGTTTCCACTACCAAACTCTGATTGTTTAGCTATCAGCCTGACCTATTTGAGGTGCTGATATCTTGCAGGTAAGGTCTTTGTACCTTACAATTCTCTTTTCTGGAAGCTCTACTTCTTTGCATATTCAGGGAAAGCTTTAAAAAGAAAAAAAACAAGAAATAGAACTAGAGTTAATTTGATCTTGGAAAATTTGGGTTAGTGTTCCAGTTGTCTTTACTTACTAGCTGGGAGGCCCTGAGAGATAAGGTCTCACTCTTAAGGCTATATATTTCTCAAAGCATAAGCAGTTCAGATTTCAGATTTTTAAATCCTGACATAATGGTATCACACCAAAAAAATATTGGCTTTTTGGTACTTAATGATGAAGAGCATGAGATACTGGAGTTCTAGAATGTTGAAAATTAACATTGCAATCATTAATTAAAAAGCCATCTTACCCAGAAGTTTCCCTCCTTTAAGCTACTATGATGTTTAAATTCCTTAGAGTAAGGCAACTTTTACAGGATAGCCATGAATTCGCGAATATATCCCAAGGCGTTTCCCCTTTAGTCATTAATAACTTGTCTTACCTGCAGTCAAGAAGCTGAACCCTGAACAAATGGGACCCAGACCAAACCAGTTATTTGGAAGTTGGAGCAGAGGAAAGAGAAGTACACGCAAGAAAGAGATAATTAAGACTATAGGGCAGGACCCAGGGAGGGAGGTACAGCCAAAGGGCTCTGGAAGGCCTGGGGCTGCCTCCGGCAGGCAGGGTGGGCTTGGAAGAAATGCTCATGTAGAGAAAGGAGGGGCCAGGAGGGTGGAGGGACACCTCGTCTTCACAACTGCAGTCACAGCAGGCATTCTCCTGTTGTCGAGCCCTGTGCAAGTGAGAAAAGATATCTTAAAAATGAGACTGCTCATTCTCGTAGCAGCTTGAGGAAGGGGAGAAAGCATACCTATTAAGTGAAAAAAATTGGAGAAAAGCTTAAATTAATATAGTCACAAAAAACATTCAGAAAAATAAAGGGCCAATGGGGTGGAATAAGAAATAATGAGCTGATTAGTGATGGATGGGTTCCTATGGAGGGGATATTTTGAACCACACTTATTAATTATTATTATTTTCTTTATTAGAGAACTTGTGGGTTTACAAAATAATCATACATGATTACATTACACCACCCCGCCACCAACACCTTGCAGTGGTGTGGAACATTTGTTGCAACTGATGATAGCACATTTTTATAATTGTACTATTAATTAAAGTCCATGGTTTAACTTAGGGTTCACTGTTTGTGTAGTGTAGTTCCATAGACTTAAAAAAAATTTATTCTGTTACTGTAATTGCAATCTAACCTTTCCCCTTCAGTCATGTGCAGATGTATATTTCAATGCTGTTAATTATGTTCACAATGTTGTGCTACGATCACCACAAGATTTTGAAGAGGTTAGGTGTGGGTTGATAGAGAGGAAATGTCACTCCTCACCGAGGGTATGCTATATACAAAAAGATATTATCTTAATCTGGATTCCCTAGAGAAAAGACTGAGGTTAATCTTATGAGCATATGTTTTATTGTGAAGTGCAAACCCAGAGAAGCAATAGTGATGAAAAAAAGGAAGGAGACAGAAAAGGATAGGAAACAAATGAAAAATTGTGTTATTGAGCTCTGGTTATAAGAAACTCAAGTGGTTATTCAATTGTGCAGGATGTCTCCAGAAAGACCTCAGGATATCACTGCATCTCACAACAGTCAGTTGGTAGAAAGAAGAGTGAGCAGTGTACCTACTGGCTTCCTTCTGTCTCCTGTTTCTCACCTGTGATTTGCCCAACCAGATCTTAACTCCCTCATCTCTTCAGACAGCTGCTAGGATCAGATGTAGTCCCTGGAGCTGCTGAGGATTCTGCCATGATGGAGAGTGACGGAGGCCATGCAGCTGCTGTGGCACTCCCTGTCACGGCAGAGGCAGCAGCTCCCAGGCAGCCCAGTTCTTTGATGTGGCTTTGAGAATCTGTACTGGAGCCCAGTTTAGAGGCCATTTCTCTCTCAATTAATTTACAAGCCGTTTAATGATCTATTACAAAATTCCTTTTGCTTAAACCAACTAGAGTGGATTCTGTTCTCAGTAAACGACCCTTGACATCCTAAAAATATTTTTTAAAGATTTACCAGAGAAATCTATAGGAAAGAGAGAGGAAGAGAGGAAGAGAGAGAGAGATTAATTCTGGCTCTTAGATGCTATGTAAGTCAGTGTCCACAGTTACCAAATTCAGTTGTTTCTCTCAGCACTGTTCATATAGATAATACCACTGAAGAAACACAGAAATTTGAAGGTTGCTGTATGCATCTGACTTCCCGGTCATCATCAAACATTAGGAGAACCTCAACAAAATGTGTACCATGTTAGGGCTTTAGCACGCCCAAATGAGGATCAAACATGCAGTGTTTGATTTTAGAGCTCTGTTGTTATTGAGGGCAAGCCTCCCGTCTCCCCTGCACACTCTGGAGGGCTAAACCTCAGGTCACTGCAGTGGCCTGTGTACTCTTCACCACCTCTGATGTCCTTCTGGTAGACCTTGATCCCTTCTTACATGTGTGACCTCTTCCACCCCACCCCACCCCACCCCTGCTCCACCTAGCAAGTGATTCAAAGGTCATTTTCAAGCTGCTTCAGAGAGATGAGTAAAGAACAACTTGTCCCTAATTTCCTATCTTTCCTGGAGGGTGTGCTGAGGGTAATAGACCCAGTAGTATTAAATAATTGGCCTACTGAAGAGGGCTTCGGCTACAACCTTGAACCCAGACCTATCAAGGTGCTCGACAGAACACAGGGGCTTTCAGAATGCATTTACAGTTTCTCTGTCCTTAGAAGACATTTGGAGTTAGAATAGAAATGTTTGTGGGTTTGTTTTTTTGTTTGTTTGCTTGTTTTTGTAACATTAAAAAGAAGAGTCACTTGGGACTGGTACTAGATTGAGATCGAAGCTGTGTGAAAGAAACAGTAACCCATAATTCAAGAGTCTGTATAAACACTCCAGAGACCAGTCTTTATTTATTTTTTCACAAAAAGCAAGGATTATTATTCACTAAAATCTCAACCAAAAGCAAATCTCGTATCGACCAGGCTGAAATAATTAAAGAAATATGAATTGTTTTCTAGGTCCTTGCTCTTCTGAATAGGGCCCATGGACCAGCAGCATCAGCATGACCTGCAGAGTTAGAAATCCAGTCTCAGGCCCCACTGAGACTGACAGAATCAGAATCTGCAGTTTACCAATAATTCCAGGTTACTTGCAGGCATATTAAAGTTTAAAAGGCCCTGTCTTAAATACAGTAAAATTGTTCATAAGGCCACTTATTGAAATGACTGTGTTCAGCATTTAAAAGTGTTATGGCAAATGTCCATCAAGGATCAGCAAATAATTATTTGTGTCCATATTAATGCTATTTTTTTATAGATTGTTAATTTAGTCAATGTCTGTTGTTCTCATAAGGTACTCTGATTTTATCCAATGGTATTTCCTAAGCTTCCCAAAGTGATAAATAGTTCCTATTTTATCTTATTTGTTCTTGTAACTAATTGTTTAAATTAGTTGAATTGTTAAAACTAATTGTTTTCGCCATCTTTTTTGCCATCTTCTCAGTCTCTAGTGACAGGTTACCATTTCAAGATTCAAAAACCTCCTGACCTACCCATCAAGGTGGTTCTGGCAGACACTGTCTACCCAACAGCCATTTCTCCATTCTTCCTTGCTTACAGGATTTTGTTCAATGTCGGGATACTTTTAGCCTCAGTCTAAACCAATCACCATGCTCCTATTTCCCTTTGCCATATACTCAATGTCTTATCCTCTTCTATAGCCAAGGGGGACCATGTGACTGAGGTCTGACCAAAAAGAGGGAAGTTTATGGGAAAGTCTTTGCTGCCTACTCAAAGGAACAGAGATGAAAAGATAGCTTACTGGCCTCTTCCTAGTAGCAGATTTTTTATTTTTTAAATATAGTGATTTCCTTTCCTTTTTGGAGATGAAAAATAAAACTCATGTTTAAACAAAATTTTCTTTTACAGCAATTGCCTTCTTTTTTAAGGTAAACAAAATCTTATGCTGAAATAAGACCGATTTCTTGAAATCATATTTTAAATAAAATATAGGGAGAAAAAGTTCCTTTGAGGAAAATGTGATTATTTTAAGAGGAGTAACAAATTGGCACTCATAACATTTTTAGATCTCGTAGAGACTTTAGGTAAAATTTAATGCAGACTTTTCAACTAGTGGGATTTGATAGTCCACAGACATCCTGCTTTAATCCATCCACTGTTTTTAAAATTTTGGATTTGTTGCCTATGAGTCCTCTATTCCCCTTCCACCTTACCCTGTCCCTACGTGCAGATTGCTAATATGCCACCTTAGTAGCCCTGGAACCCTCTTGGTCCTATACCTGCCCGGTGGTGAGTGCTGAGATATTGGTTGGGGAGCTTAGTGATTACATTCTGATAGTAGTGAGGCATGGACTTGCTTAAGAGTTTAAGTCAGAGGGTTCACAGTATTATTTAAAATTACTCTCATAAAATATACTCAATGCGAACTAAGCTAAAAAACAAATCTAAGTGACAGAAAGCATCCTATACTCAGAACTGCAGAATCGTCTCTTCCCCTTACTGTGGGACCTTACACCCTGAACTAAGTTCTTCTTCGTCAGAATAAGTTTTTCTAATGCCTGCTGTAACAGACCGCCAGACCCACCCAGGGAGGTGTGAATGTTTTTTAAAGGTAAATATCAAAAGTTCCTTTTTGAGGGACCTTAATTTTTTTTCCTTTTTCTTTTTAAATTAAAAGTAGGTATTTGCCGCCCCCCCCCCCATATATAGGATATGTATATATCTAGGCATCTGCTGATTATGGATGTAACATGTCTGAGTCTTGCTTAAACTCAAATTGGAGCTCCACAACCTTGACAAAACTCTTGGAGAAAGCTCCATAACATACCTTAATCATTTGGTTTCCCTTGAAACCACAGTTCAAGACAAATGCATTTGCTCTTGTATTGTCTTTTGCAGAGATAAAAACTATGTAAACAGATAAGCCTTAACATAAATCTATGTTCATTAGGGGGAAGAGTTTTAAATTATTCTCTAGTCTTCACTAAATAATAACCCCAGGTCCTCTAATTTTAAAGGTTTTAGTTTTCAACTTTAAATCATTTGAATTCCTAGGGAGGGGTCCCACATCAACTTCCCCATGGTAAGATATGAAACATGAAACTGGAAATGGCCCTTAACACATCAAGTAAAAATACAGGTGTGCATTTTCAAAGAAAACTTCCCACAATGAAGTGTTTAGATCAGGGTTCTTAACCAGGGGTCCATGAGCTTGAATTGAAATTAAAAAAACAACAACATTATTCTTGTGGGGACATGTTGGTGTGGGTGTGATATATATTTATTAAATAATACACAGTATAGTGTGGACTTAGTAAGGGGTCCGTGGTTTTCATCTGACTGGCAGAGGTGTCCGTGGAACAAAAAAAGGTTAAGAAACCCTGGTCTAGATAGAAGTTACTGTCCTTTTACACTGAGCTCCTCAGATAAAAAAAGTATAGCAGTACTTTAATATTCCTTTTAAACATAATATATAAAGACATGGTGAAACTGTTTTGCTTGCCATTTTAGCATTCCTTTGAGAGGAAAGAAAGAAAATGACATGTTGTGAGTTCTTCTATTTAGCTCTACAGAGATTTTTAAAATGTTTTGACTTTAAAGGTACATTTAAAGAGCTGTAAAACTGGCTGTCTCTTCTCCAGACTATCCCATACACTTATGCAGTTCTACTCTTAAAAAATGCGACTTTGATCATTCAGCTCCTTGTTCAAAATCGCTAATGGCTTCTTTTAATTAGTTAATTTATTTTTTAACTTATAGGATAGTTGCAAACATATAGAAAATTCATACAGAGAACTCTAACATACCCCACTTTTATTCCCAGATCCACCAATTTTCACATTTTACCACATTTTTCATATCATTCCCTCCCTCCCTCCCTCCCTCCCTTCCTTCCTTCCTTCCTTCCTTCCTTCCTTCCTTCCTTCCTTCCTTCTCTCTTTCTTTCTATCATCTATCTAATCTATTTTCTGAACATTTGAAAGTAAGTTGTACAATGGCTCCTTACTGTGTGTCAGATCTTATCTAAACTTTTCAAGACCTTTGATAAAATGCATCCATTCTACCTATCCAAAATTTTATTCCACATTTCCTCATTATAAACTTTGTTATTACCTTATTGCCTTTCTCTCCTCCTGCCAACTGCAACACCTATGGTTTTACAGACACACACCTAATACATAATCTAGCCCTGGGACTTTTTCCCTTTTCTGCTCTTTTCTTGTATCTTTTTGTCCTATCCAGATTCTAAACTTCTTTCAAAGCCACCACAAGTTGCATTTCTTTCTAGCAAGCTCCCCTGATGACCTTTACCTACATTATCCATCAACTTTCTTATCCCTGCTACCTATTTAGTAAAACATTATCCAGCACTTGGTTGCATACCATTTTATAGTGTGCTTTAACATTTTAACGAACATGTAGACAGTATTTAATTTTTAATCTTCCTTTGCATCTTCCACAGTCCTGGGTGCATGATGGAGTATAATAAACAAATATTTAATTTCAACAGCCCCCTTCCCACCTCTCTGTAGAGTGCTGCAGCGCTGACTCAATGCAAAGGAACCCTGCCTATCAAACTTCCTACCAGCCCTGTTCCCTTGAGGAGACGAAGTGCTCAGACCCACTGGCAGTCACCACAGCCATCACCATTCCTATGGATCAAGAAGAGAAGAAACAACCCTCTCTTCCTTCATATCTACTGGTCTCTTTCCATTTCTGAACTCTGTGAAGCCCATGTGCTCACCATTTTTCCAGGCAATGTCAAGACTAAAATAACAGTCCTTCATATCCCTATTTTCCTTAATCAATCTTTGAGTGCAAGACACTCTATTTATCATCTCTTGTGTTCTAATCTTCATAATACTCAGTGCTATATCTCCTTTGACAACATCACTCCATTTCCTTTTTTCCAAGCTCTATTTTGTGTCTTCTGGACTTCCACACCCAACATACCAGCTAACTAAATATTTCCTTTACCTCATTGCATTAAATACAACTGGGCAAGTTGCAAGCTGGGAACTCTGGTGAAGGTTTTCAATGAGTTCTCCAGGAGAAGCTGGCTGCCTGCAGGAGAGATGGAAATTCTCTCTTGTAACTGCTGAGACCATCACTTCTCCTTTTAAAGCCTTCAACTGATTGGATGAGACATCTATCTTTGTTGAAGACAATCTCATCAGTTAATTATAGATGTAACCAGCCATAGATGCAACGATGATGATTTAAGTCCACAAAATGCCCTCACAGTAACAATCAGGCAGTGCTCGCTTGACCAAACAACTGGACACAATCACTTGGCCAAGTTGACACATGAACTTAACCATCACATTACATTATTGGATTCAACTTGCTAATACTTTGTTGAGGATTTTTGCATGTATGTTCATGAGAAAAACTTATCTATTGTTTTCTGTTTCTATAATATATTTATCAAATTTTGGTATTTGGGTCATGATAACCTCATAGAATGAGTTAGAAAGTGGTCCTCTGCTTCTATATTCTGTATGAGATTGTGGTCAATTGTTATCATTTTTTTCCTTAAATGTTTGTTAGACTGTATCACTGAAACCGTCTATGCCCAGTGCATTATTTTTTGGAAGATTATCAATTACTGATTCTATTTCTTTAATAGATATAGGGCTATTCAGGTTATCTATTCCTCATGTGTGAGTTTTGGTAGCTAGTGTTGTTCAAAGAATTGCTTCATTTCATCTAAGTTACCAAATTTGTGGGCATAGAGTCATTCTTCCGTCTTGGTTTGGTTTGCATTTATGAAATATTTGGCTTGTTGATGGCAATAATGTGGGATTGTTTGAAAGTGGGAGAGCTTGGAGGCAAGGGACTGAAGTTTAAGATGAAGAAACAGATGACTCCTTAGCCACATCCAGTGGAGGTGGTAATTCCTTGGGGGAGGCGTTTATACACAGGAAATTTCTGTGAGAACACCAGCCAAAGATCTCCATGTTCAAGTTTGGCACAGAAGGCACAGATATCTCTTATCCCCTCTCCTCTTTTGCAGTTATCAATCAGTTGTGGAAAGCAGATATAAAAGCAGCTACCAGTGTAGGTCAAAATCCATAGGGCCCTAGTTGAATGTTCTGCACTGTGAAAGACCGTGCAAGATCATTGTACAATGCTGTGGGGAGAAGAGCTCATAATGACTTGGGTGAGGGGCTTAACATAGTATAGAGGCTCAGAGCAAGCTAAACTTGACTTAGCAGAAAAAAAAGGATTGTTATATTTCTTCCATCTCTTATGGTGTAAGATCTGTACCCACTACACACTTGTCAAGGTATAATTATGCTTTCATTTGGGTGATTTAAAAATTAATTTCTGTCTTTGTCTAGTAAACTGTAAGCACCATAAGGGTAGAGACCATGTCTATTTTGCTTACCTTTGTATTCTCAGAGCCTATCCTTGATTTTAGCATAGAGCGGGCATCTAAAAATGTTAATTGGATTACTAATAAATAATGAATGCTGATGACTTCAATGTCTAGGGGACTCAATGTTTCAGTCATTCAGTTGACAACAGTCTAAAGCCTATTGCCCCTATTTGTTTTCATCTTACCCTCTGCACACACACACAACCTTGGATGAGTGTAACTGTTTTAGTTTGCAAGGCTGCCAAAATGTGATATACCAGAAATGGGTTGGCTTTTACAGTGGGCATTCATTAAGTTGTAAGCCTACAGTTTTGAGGCTGAGAAAAATGTCCAAATCAAGGCATCTTCAAGTGATGCTTTCTCCCTGAAGACTGGCTGCTGGAGATCCTGGAGTCTTTTCTCATATTCAAGGCACAAGACAGTGTCTGCTGGTCTCTGCCTTCTCTCCACGTTTGATTGCTATAGCTTCTGGTTTCCTCTGACTTTCTCTCAGCTCCTGTGGCTTTTCTCTCCACTTCTATGTGTTTCTTTCTGCTCCTGTGCGTCTATGGGTTTCTCTCTGTATTCATCCAGTTTATGAAGGTCTCCTGAAGGAGGATTAAGACAACCCCCCCATCTCCCAAGTTATACCCTATTGAAATAACCTAATCAAAAGGTCCCATCTACAATAGGTTTAAAACCACAGGAATGGATTAGCTGTAAGGACATGATTTCCTGGGGTCCATAAAAAGCCTCAAACTACCACAATAACCATTCACATTTTCTCTGACTGCATCTAGATCAAAGGCTGGCAAACTACAGCCTAGTCAGGGAGCTAAGAATTCTATTCCCCTTTTTTAAAAGTTGTAAAAAAAGAAAAAAAGCAAAGAAATATATGTAACAGAAACCATATGTAGTCCACACAGCCTAAAATATTTACTGTCTGGCCTTTTACTGAAAAATACTTTCCAGACCCCCGTATTGAGTGCATTCTGAGAAAAATCACACAACTAAGCAGATTAGTAAATAATCTCAAGTGGCTCTCAACTGAACCTACTATGATGTTTCAAAGTTTGTTTTCAGTCCTCATACCTCTGATCCTCCCATTCTTCCCCTTTCTCTACGGGTAATCTTTCCCATCATGTATATATTCCACCTACATCTTACTCATTATTTCCTTTTGTTACAATGGAGGTCATCTTCCTCCTCCCAAGCTTGCAAAAATCTTCCCACCTCTGCTCCAGACCTTTCCTCCTGTAGTGGATATATGCTGTTGAGGGATCACCATCCCTTCTTTCAAGGAACCATCCCTACCCCATTTCATAGTTATCGTTCTCAGTTCATATGGCTCAAGTTGGGCCATTTCTCACCACATGCTCCAGTTCTCTCTTTCCATGGGTAAGCACATGACTCAGTCCTGGTCAATCAGAATAGTTCACTCCCCACCCCCACCCCCCACCTACATTGGTTGATTCAAAATTAGGCCTGTGGCCAAAGCTGAACCAATCTATCCTGGGGAAGGTGAAACAATCTTTTCCTCCTGAAGGGCCTCCTGCAGAGCAAAGACTTGAAGGAAGTGAAGAAGCAAGCCTATGAAGAACCAATGGTATTTCAGGCAGAAGCAGCATGCAAAGACTGTGAGGTGGTAGCATACTTGGCATATTCAAAAAGTGGCAAAAAAAAATAAAAATAAAAGCCAGTATGGTTTGGGTGGAAAGAGTCAGGAGAGTGGTAACAGGTCAGGAGTCAAGGGTCAGATCTTAAAAACATGGCAGCAAGTTTTTTTTTTTCATTCCAAGAAAAATGGGAAAGAATTGTAGCGTTGGAGCTGAGAAGAGTTGTGATCTGATTCACACAGCTGCCTTATTCCTTCTTGAAGTATACCAAGTCCTTGGATTCTTCTGATTTTCTTCTTACCTCTCTGACCACTCCTTATCAGTCTCCCTCAAAGCCTCTTCATCCTCTACTCAACTGCTAATTACAAGTTCTTTTTGGCTTTATTCTTTCTCTTGTCATTTCACTCCAAACTCTTGGTTACCCCTATACTCCTGGGGTTTCTATGACTAACTCTACTCTGACCATTCCTAAATTTAGATCCTGAGTCAGATCTGTCTTATGAGTTTTAGCCTTCATGTATCTAATTGCCTCTTTGATATGCCCACATGTATGTTTCCTAAGCACTTCAAAACCATCATGAAAGTGATCAATGTCATGATCTCCATCTTGAAACCTACTTCTCTCGAAGGTATCCACATATCAGTGAATGGGATAAACATCCATTCAGTTTTCCCAAGTTAGGTTTTCTCAACTTCTCTTTAATTTTTTGTTCTTATTCAATTACCAAGTTATGTGGATTCCAGTTCCTATACATTTCTCAAATCCTATCAAATTTATTTATTCTCACTGCCAAAACTCTACTTCTAATACTCCCTGCTCTTCCCAAATTTCTCTCAAATCCACTCTGCTTTTATCTAATCCATTCTGCACAATGTAGCTTAAAATGACTTTTAAAAACAATAGCCAGAAATTATGCTACTTTCCCACCTAAAACTTTTTCATGTCTTTTTACCACAGTCTAAAAAAAGGTACATGGCTTACTAGCACTTGCATGGTTTGGACTCTACTTATCTCCCTCATTTCATTACCTGCTATTTTCACTTCCTCTCTTGATCTCAGCCATACAGGCTGTATTAGTCAGTCAAAGGGGTGCTGATGCAAAATACCAGAAATCTGTTAGTCTTTATAAAGGGTATTTATTTGGGGTAGAAGCTTACAGTTACCAGGCCATAGAGCATAAGTTTCTTTCTTCACCAATGTCTGTTGCCACGTGTCAGAGCAAGACAGCTGCCAACATTTGCCAGGGTTCAGGCTTCTTGGGTTCCTCTCTTCCCAGGGCTCTGTTTCTCTCTGGGCTTAGCTCCTCTGTTTCCTCCACAAGGCCAGCTATAGACTATTAGGTGAATGGCTTGTCTCTATCCTGGGGCCTTCTCTCCTTCCTCAAGACCAAGCTCCTCTGTCAGCTACTCTTCCCGGGCTCCAGCATCAAAACTCCAACATTAAAACTACTCCCTCTGTCTTTTGCCATGCCTTTTATATTTGATTCCTCCACCAAACAAGGGGTGGGGCTCAATGCCCTACTGATGTGGCCCAGTCAACACCCTAATCATAACTTAATCATGCCCAGATTAACAGACCAGTTTACAAGCATAATCCAATATCTATTTTTTGGAATTCATAACTATAGCAAACTGCCAAACTGCTACACAGGCATTCTTACATTTCATTAAAACCACCATTCTGTTATCTGCCTCAATCATCTCATGGGCTACCTTCACTGAGCCTTCTCTCCCCTCTACCTCCACACCCTCTAGCCCTGACATTTGCCAGTCTTCTCAGGGATGTCTTCCATGATGTGCCCATCCCTCCACTTCCATGATGCATCCATTCCCCTCTACTACTGAGTAGGCTAGGTCTATTTATTTTACTCTTCTATGGCACTCCAAATGTCTGTTTTGTCATGGTCATTATCCTTATAATTATCAGGAAAAGTGAACATTTTTGTTTCTGCATGGTTAGGGTTTTCTAAGAAAGTTTTATTGGGATCCTGGCTAAAGGACAAGCCCTTGAAACTTGAAGATAAATGACTAGATAGTGAGAGACTTGCCTTCCTGGAGGTATGTTCCCCCAGGAGCAAGGTGGGGAGGTTGGATTTGAGACCCTGAAGTGTGGAGACATTCCAGGGTTAGTAAACTCACCTCCTGTATAAACTCCCAGATGATTTTGGAGTTCTTTACCTATAGTACAGATCCCAGTAAGTGTGAAATGGCATCTGGCTCTCACTGTATCACCTTAGATGGGAGGAAGGGGAGATCAAGGCAAGGGCAACTGATGAGGTTATTACTACAAGTAATTACAAATATTTGTGTCTGCCCCAGAAATCTTGTGTCGACTTTCAGGATAATATGAATAAATATAGAGATGAAAATCATATTAATATTTGCAAATTTAATTTCTATTTTCATAAATAGACATAATGTCCTTGTGCATGGGAGTTATTGTGGTTCATATGGTGTTCTTAGGGCCTGGCAGCATGTGTTGCTTAAGAAATCTCTGTTGACTGATTATTGAATGACTAAGTAAATTGCCAAAATGTCTGAGGAATCATTACGCATCAATCAGTGGAATGTGGAAGCCCATCTAACAATCTAAATCTTCTGGTGGCTCCTCAAGCATGTAGGGACTTCTAGTAATATTTGCCTGAAGAAATCCAGAGACCTGCAGCTGGTTGGTTAGGCTGCAGTGCTGATAAGGCCAGTGTTGTCAGTGTTCCCAGCCCCTGTAGGTTAGTTATGGATCACCTATCTTATGATTTCAGACGTCACTCTGACGTCTCGTTGTTCTGAGTACATTCCTCAAAGAATGACTGTTTCTACAGAGCAAAACCACTGGAGTCTATAGCGCCTTGGTTCAGTTCCCCACTCTGCCCCTTGATAGATGGAAGTTCCTTGACTTCTTTGTGGCTCAGTTTCCTATCTGTAAAGTGGTTATGATACTATCACTATTGTTATGAGGATAAAAGGAATTAATTTATGCTTGACACATAATAAATTTGTAGAATAGTTTTATTTTTAATTTTTTTGTCTGCATAATATTTAATTTAAAAAAACTTCAGGGAAAGAAGAGAGAAGGTCTAGTGAAACCAATATCTTTAATAAGACATGTAATAGATATGTGTGGCCCCTGGAAAATATAGTATAAATCAAGTAAACATTATAACTTAGAGATTGACTTTGGTTAAGAAATAGTTTCTGCAAGTTCAATGGCCAAGTTCTGTGCCTAAAATAATTTCTTCCCAAATTAGTGCCTGGTAAATGGAAACCATGCCCAGAACTATCTGGATTATGTAAAAAGAAGAATCACATCAGGCTCTATACAGAATACAGGATTCATTTTTAGTTACAAAGAACTATTGTTAGACAATCTATGAAAAAAGAAAAAAAGGAAACATTCTCTACTTTCCAACAAGCCAGAGAACTGTTTCCAAAGACTTTTTAAAAATCATGCTTTATGCTTGTTTTTATTATCCTTTGGAGGTCTGCTCTCACAAGGCGAAATATGATATTTAGAAGTGGAAAGAGGCTGCCTAGGGAAGAACTGAAGTCTGATTGTTACTTTAATGGCTTAAGTCTCTTTTCATCCGTTCAACAAACAATTATTGAAAGTGTGCTTTGGGCAAAGTGCTGTGTTAGGCCATCGCCGTGTTTGTTTACAATGGGTAGTGAGCCAGCTTTTCCTCTGTGTTTGGAGAGGAGCAGCCGTGCTGCTGTGCTCTAAAAGGAACCTGAGCGGGTTCAAAGAGCTCCTTAGGTCATGCATGGCCCCGCCATCCACCCAGCATTTGGTTGGACGACGTTGCTAAAGAGGCCAAGGACTGGGTTTGATCCCTGTCTGGACAGATTTCAGCCATGCTCATCAGTTTTAAATCACAGACCAAACTTGGGCCTGCAAATCTAGCTCTAATATCACAACTAGGCAATAGAGCAAATTTGTTAGTATCACTGAAATTGCAGGGTCACACTGTATGACTTCATATCTGAAGGAGAGTATATTACTTTTAATGCTATCAACTCTCTTGTATAGGGAACTTAATGTAAGGGTCAGTGTCAATACTTAAATAACGATATTGATAAAATAGCTAATATCTGCATAACATTCATGATGAGTCAAACATAATTATAAATGCCTTACACATATTACTCACTTTAATTTTCATAGTATCTCTATAAGGTAAATGTCATAATATTATTCCCATTTCAAAGATCAGAAAAATGAGGAAGAGAGAAGTTAAGTAACTTCTGTTAGCTATTAAGCTGGGATGAGAACCCAGGCAGTTTGGCTCCAGAGTTTACCTATCTGACCACTATGACACTTGGGTGAAAATCCATGAAACTCCATCAATCAACCCATCTCAGATGCTCTCTTTATTTATTTGAAAATGAAATTAATTTTCATATCAGATAATTGTACTGATTGCACTGTATTTCTTAGATAAACTGACAGTGAAGCAAAAGATATTGAGATTTTATTCAAGACTGTTTTGATCCTTTTACTCTCCTAGTAAATGTGTCCTAGATGGTGCAGGTTACCACATCCCAGACATTCAAACTATCTTCAGTTGAGCTCCACAACTTAGCTTTCCAACTTTCTCTGTAGATATTTCCTTCAATTATCTTTCCATTTCATTTATGTCAATCGTCCTCTCTCTACTCTAGACACATTGACCTGAAATCACCTTTCCTTCTTTAAATTTCTATAGCAATTAATGTTAGTGCATTTACTTGGTTATGTATATTAGAAATTATTTTATCTTCTCTATTGTTGACTGTATTTAAATCTTGGTCATGATTTAACTTCTCACATATTTGTGTCTTGACTCCTTCAATGGGACTCTAAGCTCCTAGAGGGCAGAAACCTAGTTTTAAACCTGAAATAAAGGTTTAAATTAGTTGGGAATATAATATATATCAGCCATGATTCATCTGGAAATAAACATTAATCCTTCTCAGATTGAGAAAAATGCTAGGGACATTAAGATATCTGGTTTTGCTTTAGTCAATATAATAATCTACTCAATTAGGAAATGTTCCATTGCTTTCCTCTGCCTTCCCAACTCAGCAAAAACATATTAACTAAGAAATACTGATTATTTAACTCAGAAATTGATGTGTACATGTGATGTACCCAGTGCTATAATTTATATAGATGTGTGTAATCCATGGTCCTGGTTTGCAGGGAACCCACAATCTAGTTGGGTTTCTGGATGCTGTATCTACTTATAAAATTTGAGTAGTAGTCTTAAGAATTATGTGTTAAGGACCAGTATGGTACTGACCATGTAAGAGTTTAGAAGAGGTTGTGGGACAGGGCACTCTGGACTGATATGCTTGATCCCTGGAGCTGGGACTTGAACTAGATCAAGAATATTGAGTAAAATTTAGAAAAACAGAGAAGAGAGGAAGGATGTCTCAGGCAGGCATGTTTACAATGAGCAAGAGGAAATATTTTTTACGGCATGTTTAGAAGACAACATACTGAACAGTTTGGTAATGGAAAATATAAGTTGTAAGACTGGTCATTGGGTTGAATTGTAGAAAACTTTAAATACTAGATTTTTACATATATAGAAGTCAGCAAAAGAATTTGAGCCTGGCAGTGATATTATGAGGAAGCTGGTTTAGGAGAATTAATCTGGCAGTATTGTTGAGGAGGGTGACTTGAAGGCAAGAGAGATTGGAAGCAGAATATTCAGTGACTAATTATTAGAGATATAGATTCAAAGACTACAATTAGAAGTGCCTTCCTTAAACATCTCGATCAATCTCCTCATTTAGGTATAAGAGAAAACCAGGACCCAGATAGATAAAGAGAATTGCCTAAGAACATGCTATAAGGTTTCGTTTTTTTCCTTCAAATTTTAAGTTTAGATGACAAATTTATAATTTCTAACAAATTTTCTTATACTTAAAATGAATTTAAAGGCAAAGACTGAATTAAGTACAATTATACCAAATGTCAAAACATATTTTGTGACTAGAAACATATTTAAGGGCATAGTTTTAATGGAACTGATAAAAACTCAAGACTTTCACATTCAATAGAATATTTGTATTAGATATCAAAGCATCCTTTTATATTTAATGAAAGCGATATGCTAATAAATAATTATCTGTATTGCATTATTCACAGTCTATCCTGTATTATTTTCATTACATCAAATGGTAGCAGCAAAGATGAAAATGATGTCTAATTCATTGATGAACTTTATTATTTTGTTGCTGTATTTATCACTAAGACAACTCACATGATTTTCACATCATTGAGTAGATTCAACATGTTTTCAAGGCTATTGACATTTCTTTTGGTTTTAAGTGGTTTTTAATGTTTATTTGCATTTGGCTAGCAACTGAAAAATCTCATTAAGACATTTTCTCCATTAAGAAGCCATGAAATATGGATGGCAGTATGTTATCATCTGAGTCTAAGGTGAACAAGAAGGAAGAATATTTATACAAAATCCGAAATTCCAAACTATTTGCAGGAGAAATGTCCTTAGCTGCAATAACCTTTAACTGTTATATAATTTCTTGTGAAGTATGTGATAATTTTCAATAGCCAAAGTCCATCAATGGAGGGTGACATTAAACAAAGATCAGTTGCAATTTAACTGGCTTGAAAACATATTCCAGTTTCTGCAGTATTGAAAAACTTCTTTATTATCAGCTAAAGCATAAAATATTATGAAATTTGAATACAATTATTTAACAGAGTTCCAATCTGTTCTTAAATAAAGGGGTTCTGTGCTAGAGCCAGAAAATTTTATTCATGTATTCAGTCTGTATGTATTTAGCAAATATTTTTTGAGTGTCTCAGTAACTGCAATGTACAGTAAAAAGTAATAAATCTGAAAAAGAGATGGATAGAAAACTAATGGAGATAGAATCTTGCGCTCTAGGTCAGGGGCTCTTAACCTTTTTTGTTCCACAGACCACTTAGTCAGGTGAAAACCACAGACCCCTTACTAAGTCCACACTATACTGTGTATTATTTAATAAATATATCATCCCCACACCAACATGTCCCCACAAGAATAATGTTTTCTTGAATTTAAGTTCAAGCACATTGGTCCCTTGTTAAAACCCCTGCTCTAGGTGATCATGGTAGGGAATGAGACTTCCTATACAGGTTCCTGTGAAATTATAGAAGACTCTCAATTCTTCCACCTGGGCAGACCAAACTGCCCAGGAGAGTCCATATATGTTTATGATTTTTACATAAATCTAGTGTATATACAGTAAGAGTACAGTAGAATAAAGTTACTTGCTCATAATTATCTCATTGTACATGTCATTGTAGTTGAGGTCAAATGATCTTTCTATTTTTAGTCAAATTTAAAACATGGGAGAAATGGTATAGTTTCAGATTTGATGAAAATTTGGTGCACTATGTGGAACTTGAAAATTATTATTATCCTTTGTGGCACACAAATTACTCAAATCAAAAAAGATGTATGTGGATGGTAGATGGAGGGTTATGGGACTCTCTTGCAGCTACTATGGAAATGGTTGAAGTTTTCTAACTTACGTGGAGTGCACTCCCTACCTTCCAAGCAGCTTAATCAAGGAAACTGTACAGCTAAATCCTGTGTGTGTGTGTGTGTGTGTGTGTGTGTGCGCGCGCACGCACATATGCACTTGTGCTTCCCTTGGAGACACGGTGCAAAGCTTCCCTGGCAAAGGCAGAAGAAATGAAAGCAGTAAAGGGAGAATGTCATTAGTGAAGGGCCTTAGGTTTTTCAGGGTTTAATGCCTTAGGCTGATGGTATTTTCATTCAAATATTATATATTAATCTGATTATTCTGATCAGACTTTAGAATTTAGTTACAGAAAATTCACTCTACTAATATCATTTTATTCTAATTTCTTTCCTTTTTCTTGGGCAGATTCTTGTAAGGGTGCATTGGAGGTGAGCAAACAAGGATGTTGTCTAAAGATAAAGTAGGTCACATTTAGTACGGAAAGAAAGACACTGAAGATAGCAAAGATAATATTTGCCCCAGTTTAACCTAGTAATTTTACTCCATTTCAATCTTATTAAGCTAATTATTCAGATATTTAATTCAAAAGAGGTTTGGGAACCTCAATTACCTAGGTAATTATTTTGGGACTCCACTGTCTTTGGTATGTAAACAGACACTACTTGAAACTTTAAAGTAAATTTACAAAAAAATGCAAGGAACATCTGTATTGCAAAAATGATTATTGAATACATATATGTAGATAAAAACATTGTAGTAAGTGTTATTGATGTATACACAAGGGAACAAAAAACAGAAATCCCTGGGTTGCTACAAAGTACTTAGCTTTGTATAAGAATTAAGATTTTTAAGCTGCTTTCAATACTTTGAAAAGGCTCTATGAAATATGTTGATAAATTAAACTTGACTGTAAAGTGAGGAAAACCTTTAACTCAAATTCTTCAATTCTTCTTAGTAATTTACCAATAATTAAGAAAAAGAATTTTAAAAGACTAGGTCTACTATTATAATAAAAATATTTATTATCAAAAGATCACATTTCTCTGTACATAACCTAAAGACAAAAATACAATTTATACATTAATAATTTAAGTGGGCCTGAACATTCAGTATCTATCCACTGGAATCCTAAAACGCTTCCATAGATTTCACAAACACCAACAAAGAATGTTTATTTTCTAGAACTCCATTTGCAGTCTATGCTATTAAGATACTACATTTCTTTTTCTCTACTGTTTTAAAATAGTTCGCGGTATTTGGGCTAATTAATCAACAGCTTTAAATTTTTGGTAAATACAAGTAATTACATGCAAAAATATTTAGGAAAATTTCAGGAAAAAAACTGAAAAGTAAAATGACCTATTGCAAATTCTTCTGTGAAATCAATAAACGCAGAAGCCAGAATCCCAAGATTACAAAAAGTCACTACTTAGAACTTCTGATGCTAAGATATGAAATCCACAATGAGTAGTTTCAGGCTTCCATTGCCATTACCAGAATAACAACATCAGGTCATTGCAAAATTCAACACAAATGTTAAATTCAGCATATACAGTACTGATTATTTTAGAGCACAGAAAATCCTGGTTCTTTCTATATTTCAGATTAAACATTTATTTGACACAGATGAGTTTATTTTCTCATAAAAGCCTACTATCTTGTGAGACTGGGAGCCATTTAAAGAAACCATACTGTTGATTCATCCTCTTGCCAATAATTTAGCCATGAAAATACAGATCATTTCTTGAAATTAATTTGTGGGAAAAATGGCAGGATGCTCATCTATTGCTTCCGTCCCTCACTCTCTTCCCTTTCTTCCTTTCGTTTTTCATTCCTTTGTCTCTAGGAATAATGTGCATACTGGCCTGTCAACCTGCAAATGACAACTTAACCCCTCAAAAGTACCATGTGCATTACAGCTTTCACTCATTAGCTCTCTGTCTCGATTCATATGTGAAAACATCCCGGCATGAGAATCTCTTACTTCTAGGCTATTTGTTAAAAAAAACTCCAAGAAATATTTAAATTCTAATGATCTTGAGCCATTTGATTAGACATTTTTATAGATATGTTAATGCTGGAGTGTACAGAATATAATTATACTATATCCTGCTTTTAAGCCTAGAGAATGGGTGCCTTTGGATTGCCACTGCTGCAGAGTGGAGAACAGCCTTCTTACTGAGTTAGGGAAAACACTGGTTTCCAATCTATAGTTTCATTTAAAAACAAAGCAAGACAACAGATATTGTTGCTATCACTCTGGCAAGTCTCCTCTCCCTCCAACCACCAACATCCTGGATTCAGTGCATATTGCAAAATTGACTCAAGAATAGGCACCTGTCATTAAATGTGCACTTTACAAGTGTGACTAGGAAAAAGAGCATAATAAAGGAGCTATATTTATAACAAAGTGAACGTTATTTTAGTCACCAGCCTATCCTCCTTAGTGCACATAAATATATAGGAAATGTAAATTTGCATACATTTCTAATTACATAATGTTAAGTAAGCCCTAATCCTCTGAATGGCAGGAAAATATTGGTATATTGTCAGTTGATATTCAATAAATACCAACATCTTATGACATCAACAAGAGGCCTAAAATATCAGTATATTGAAACTGTTAATCCATATCTTCGCAGTCACTCCCTTTCCCATTCTTAGTTGATAAAGAGATGGAAATCTGAGGCTAATTTCTTCTTCAAGATTTGATATAAACTCAAAAGTTATTCTAAGTTAAAAAAAAAAAAAAAAGAGCTGGCCATCTGCTAACTCCTGTAGCCGCGCATTACGCTCTCCTGTGTGACAGGAACAAGCTCCATTCCTCTTGATCAGTGTTCTGATCAAGGAGTTTTGTTTCTGTTTGTTTTTGAGAAAACAAAAGTTTACATGCAAACATTCAGGAAGCAGCACTGGTGTACACACACTTTGATCCCGTAACATGTTCCGGGTGTCCCTCTTTACACTGCCACTTTTTCCTTTGCCAGGTTCTTTGGTTCCTTACTTGGGATACACCAGTCATCAGCCTCGGTGCTCATCTGATAATGTTTGAAGGCTGACTTATTAAAGACTGGGAGTTTTTCTATCGACTCGGAAGATAAAGCCTGAAACAAGAAGGGAAAAATTCAGATCAAAGAAATTACTCATGGCATAATTTGTACATGAAGTGATTATTCAAAATTAATTCAGAGGTAAGTATTCAAATTCAAACACAATTCTTTCCAGGCAAAACCTCTGTGACAAAGTGATGGGCCAATTCTGATACTATTAATCTATAAAATGGTCCTTTCCCAATCATTTGAAGACTTTTGCTCACTTAAGAAATGAATGCATTAACAATTTCAGATGGTCAAAAGCCACTTGGTAAATAATTCCAATGCACAAAACCAGAGACTGGAAGCCTAATTTTTTAGTTGCCAATATTTGTAAATATATTTACAGTTGAAGTAGTTGACAAGTGATTAACAGAATCAGAACAGTAACCTTAACAAATAAATTGAGGCTTTATCAGAAATAGAAAAACCATGTACCAAGTTTTAATGCTAACTCAGAAAATGCCTGGCTTGTGAGCAGTCAGCTTTCCTTTCCCTGTACCTCTATTAAGGTCAAGCTTAAGGTCTTGAGTATCTTGATATCTGTGGTTTTCTCGGCTGGAACATAATTAGCATATATTTCCCACAAGTTCAAGTAAAACAAAAATATAGTTACTCTTACAGTTGCCAAAAGGAGATGCCTTAAAAAATTCACATGAGGATAGCCTCACTTTGAAACTTTGGCGATTTGCTTCCTGGGAAACAACTTTGCTTCACCTGAGGCAGGTAACCTGTTCTACTCCCACTTTGGTAAATCATCATTTATTAAATAGTGTATTTTCATACACCCAAACAGAAAATAATTATGGTCATGATTTGCACACAGTTTGGGGAACTCACTCTGAACCAGAGAACTCAGAGCTGTAAAAGAAGCGATCTTTTTAGAAATATTATTTTTCTAAGAATTCAAAGAATACCTTTAAGTATATGATAGCATCTGTTCCATATCCTGACAAAGAGTAGAGATTCAGATCTCCTTGAAAGTACTTGGCATAGAGACGAGAAATTGGCAAGCCATAACCAAAACCAGCCTAGAGGGGAGAGATCAGTTATTGGTAAAGAAGTAGACATGATCATTGAATACAAAATGTAGAACAGAGTCATTATCCCCACTGATACTGATGTCCTAGAACTTAGATAAATATCTTTTGTTTCCAATCAGAGACCCCTTGTAAATTTTTTCACCATTTTTTAGCTTGCTTTATCATTCTTTCTCATCTCCCTCATGACTAATTTAACTAAATTGATTTATTCATCTAAATGTTTTCTTGTAATCCCTGTCCTTCAATTATTACTAGGTCGCTGGGGTGAATTTAGCCATTTAATTGGTCTTACCAAAGGGGCATTCCGGGAATTATCCATCACAGGCGTGGGCGCAGTGGAGTATGTGTAACTAAAAAGGCGGTCAGTGATTCTCAGCGGAACACCACCTCCTCTGTCTGAAATCTTAAACAAACAAAGAAGTCATCAGAGCTATACATTAAAAACCACAGTATTTGCCTATATAAAAATATATTTTCTCAACTGAAAAGTCACCTGGTGTATAAGACTGAGCTACTGACAAGACTAGAGAGCTTTATTATTATGACACTTTTTAATTTTCTCAAGAGAGACCTCCACCAAAAACCAGAGAATGATTACCTTAATTGTAAGGTCTTCTTTTCCCAAGACAACAATCACCTCAATAGGTGTAAGGGAAGGTGAATTTTCCTGGTGTTCAACTGTTGCCCTCATTGCATTCTAAAGAAAACAAAACCATAAGGAACTCAGTGGCAGAAGAAAGAGGGATAATAAATAATTGGTTTTTATGTTTAAAATAAAAGCAGCACAAAGGGTGAATCAAAGTTCCTATTTTTAAGTTAATACTAAAACATCTTCGTAAAAACTCATTTATGAATGTGTCATGCTGAATGCATAATGAAAAATATTCATTTACCATGTAATATAGCTCTTGGGAGTAATAGCTAATAGAAAAACAATTCTCCAAGCTGTCAAATTTTTATTTGTAAGCTTAATTTAAATGAAGAAATTGGTTTTTATAGTGCATTTCCTAGCTCTACCTTTTCTGCCTTTCCATTACATTTTACATCCAAGCACCAAAGGCTAATACATAACAAATGAACAGTGAATCATTGAATCAATTTATTGTCTTTTGAAAATTTGCTGGGAAAAGGTTGTTACTATTTAAAAGGACAGTAAATAATTCTAAATTAAATTTCAATTTGCATTTGATTATCATCAAACTAACTCTATAACTTGGACCATTCAACTTACAAATAAATCAAACCAAGGCAAAATATCTTTTGGCCTTTAACACTGAGGAAACTAAAACAAGTTTTCATCCAAATGGATTAATCTCATACAGATAAAGTCTTGGTTTATTTAATCCATGTTCCTCTATAACCTTCTGGAAGGTTCTCTGCTGTTTTCTATATAATATTAAGTTCCCGTAATTAGCTGAAGTGAAATAAAATAGATCAGACGTTTGTGATATAATCAATACTACATTGAACTAATAGTAGAATAAGTTAGGAAACAGAAAATTCTGGAAAGAGTTATATCGGAATTAGAGGCAAGTTTCACTTTTTTGTAGGCTTCTGGTTTGCAGTTCAGGCACTTTTGGGAAGCACTGTGAAACACCAGGTGGTTTTCTATTTTTGGCATAAGCTCAAGTTTTAGTTTGATCTTAGAACCCATGAAATGACTTGATTCTTAGCACTTGGCTATCCCAGACCGGTAACATCTGCATTTGCTGAGAACTTGTTAGAAATGCAAATTCTCAGACCTATAAAATCAAAACCTCTAGGCGCAGAGCACAAGAATCTCTTGTTTAAGAAGTCCTCCAGGTGATTCTGATCACACTAAAGTTTGAGAAGCATTGCCCTACAGCCTTGCCACAGAAAGTATGGACTGTGGATCAGAATTAACACTTGTTAGCTTATCAGAAATGCAGAATCCCGGGCTCCACCTCAGACCTACTGAATCAGAAACTGCAGTTTAACATAATCTGCTGGTAATTCACATGCACTTTAAAGTAGATCACTGAGGAACTGACTGGGGCTGGGCCACCAGTAATTCTGGACCTGAGCCTCTGGGTTTGGAGTTGGAGCAGTCTGTAGGGATGGAGGTGACAAGGCCTCACTCACTGAAGCAGTCACCTTGTGACCTTATTAATTCATGATTAATATTGGACATCTGGACAAATAATGAGACCATCCTCTCAGCTCTAAACCTTAAACATCAAACATTCTATAGTGCATTCTAAAATACATGTTGATGCTGCCGTGAGGTACAAGTACCATTTCAAAGACTGAAGCATGCTTGGGAGAAAGTAGTGAGGTTCCTGTTTAGTGGGGAATGTTAAAGGCAATAAAAATGTAACTTGTAAACTTTTTCTTTTAAAGATACAATTGCAATTATTGTGAAGTCTCATACCTTGAATAGTTCGAAGAGCATATGATGAAGGTGAGAAGGAACATACACAATGTGAATTGGTTGGCCTGGAAGTTTTCCTAGAAAAATTAAACTCATTTAGAATTGGTAATCAAGCATTTCATTAAAATAAACCTCTGTATCTATTCGATTAATATTTTGAACTTAAACTTTTTTAATATTCCCCATCCCCCCCACCCCAAAATACTACCCTAGAACCCTCCAGTTAAACAGTGAACACCATAGGGTTCTTTTCAAAGTGTTACTACAGTTGCTATCTAGTGCTCTATGATTTATTTTTGCAATTCTCTGTTAATGTGTAAAGTTGGATAAAGTTGTGTTAAACAATGGTGTGATCAGTTAGATTATACTGTTTCTATTTATAATATTTTTGTACTGGGCAATTCCAAACTTATAAGCATTTCAGGAGAGAAAAAACATAAGTGTTTTTCTTTTAAGTATAAAATTAAAATGAATGTTAGCTATCATTTTCATATTTACATTGCATGGTAAAATAGCACATCTGATTATTGATCTCTGTTCCACTCAAACGTTAAATATGATATGCTAAGTATGCTAAGTATACTTAAATTTCACCAAGAAGCTAAGGAAAATAGAGAAAGAAGAACCTCATAATACTGCTTGAAAATTAAAAAAAAAAAAAAAAAAGTACCATTCTTCAGTGTCCCAGGCCTTGGCAAAGTTTGAATCATCAAACAAGAGGTCTGGCATAATTCCCTTTTATTTTATCAAAAAGTTCAAGAAGTTAATCTACACATCTTAGGCAATATCTGTTTAGAGTCAGAGATATTTTTCAACCTTTATTTGTATTTGTGTTTATAGTTCAGCATTTACATATCATTTGCATATCTCTAATCCATGATTTACGCTACTCTGTCAATTTGTACAATTTGATTTTTACTGATCACTAGCAAAAATTGTTCCCGTATAAATATGATTTGGAAAAGGTATTAATTGTGAATGGAAAGAAGAAGGTTATTCCAATTTATGTATACTATGTAGCTCTTTGAAATGCAACTCTCTTCTAGAACACAATGAGATAGGATAAAAAGAGAGCCATGCATTCATCATGCAATTACTTCTGTCAATATGGGAAGACCTTGTCTTTACAGGTAACCTAGAGTTGAAGCATTTTAAATATAAATACTCTGCTTCCAAAACAGTGGTAGATGATTACAATGCAATTTAAAGGGTTTGATTGTTTTCAGGTCTTATAACTAAACTCTTTAGAAGGATATTTTCACTTCTAAATGATTCCACCAACTTCTAGCCTCCTTGGCCCTCATATTCTGTAGGCACTATGAATTAGTAACTAATCCTTCTCTGATCTAAGATAACTGAATCTAGTTGCTACTCTAAATCCCAATTTGTTCAAACTATTCTTACTTATGAATGACTGAATATGTGCAATTGGAGCTTGCCAGTTGTGACAGTTAAAAAGAACCTTGGCTTCAAAAAAAAAGTAAACATCCTTGGCAAGTTCAGAAGGGTAAAAGGGAACATAGAAAAGATGCTTTATATTTTTAAAAATTAATACTGGGGGAATATTGAATTTTGCATAGGATAAAATATATTTTATTTATCACTTACCATTCACTTGTGTCAGTTTTAATTCTGGAGATGTTAAATAATATTGATCACAAAGCATCTTTGAACACTCAAAGGCATCTGGAATAGAATTTTTTTTTTTTCAAAATCATGAAACCAACTATACCAAGTAAAATTCTCAAAGTGATATTCAGTGTGATATACTACCCTTAATCTAAAACATTCACTGGAGTACAGGTTTATGATAGGGAAAAATACCTTTTTAATGGTGTACTTGAAGGAAAAAATAAGACAGTATTTAAGTTATAGCAATAAGAATATATGAAATTCAGAAATCAAATACAATATATAAGAATTTGGCACATTAGCTACTGATATTCAAATCTTTTATAAAATCATAAGTGAATTTTTAAACTCTTCATTCTAAAAAGCAAAGGACCTTGTTGGCAGTTTTTATAAAAATATAAATGGAGCACTACCATCATAATTAATTCATAGGGTCACCCCAACGACAGATATGTCAATCATATATGGCACATTTTCAATAAGGGAAATGCAAAAATCTAGAAACTACCTTGGACCACTGCTACCACGTCACAGTTTGGATCAATGCTTCCAATGTGGGTTGGGTTTCCTGTCTGCGAGTCACTAAATATAAGAACTGTTGAAAAATAAAAACAAAACTATTGTTATAAAGATCAGGATAATTATTAAAACTACCACTGAGAAAGAATGTGACCCACTGATCAGTGAAACATCTAGTTATAGTGTGGCTAATACTCTATTATACTATCTCTATGTATCATGATCATGATGCGGTAACTTACTGTGCTGGTTCATCAGCATCCGAGTAGAAATGCGGTTCATATAAAATCGATCCAAGAAATACTGAAGATTTTGATTGGTGACTGGGTCAACTATACAGGTATCTTTGTACTCTATAATTCCTTGTGCCATTGTAGGGACAACATTATGGTGTCTATTTCGAACTCTGATGAGTGTGTCTACAAAACTAAGAAATAATATTTGCAGTTAGTGAAAACTCAAGTAAGTTTAATTCATTTACATTCTTTAGATTACATTAAAGAAGGCTAGAGCTCTTTTTAAGTCCCTGTCTAAACAAATCAAATGATAAAATGATAGGGTGAAGCTTTATTAGGATTTTCACTACAGATTTTCCAGTACAAGAGAAGAAATAGTTTCATAAACAGATAAAAATACCTAACTCTGTGACACCTACATACATTGTAGGTGTTCATTAAATGTTAGTAAGCCTCCTCTTTAAAAAATAATATTGAAGTTGGCTCTAGAATACCATTCTGAAAAAAAATTCAAAATTTCTTGTCAGATTTACAAAAGCTTTTCATTTAGGTTGCTTGAAAGTGTCAGTTACTCTGCAAGGAAAGATTTTAGTCTTCAATGACACTGAAAAGTTTAAGTATTATTTAATAGTAAATTCTCCCTGCAAATTTAATCTTACTAAATTTATAGTAAAAATAGATTTCCTTCCAAAAAAAATCATGTCCTCTACACTTGTTCATACTCAGTACCATTTGCAAAGGCTTGTCCCTCCACGACTTCCAAAAAACCAAGAAACCAAAATTTGTCATCTGTAAGAGGGTAGTCATTTATTATTCAAGGGTGAAGTTCCCTTAATTTAAGTCTAAAATCTAAAGAGTATGTTTGGAAATAGTCAAAATTTTAAACATTTATTCTAATGCATTGAACTTACTCTGATAAAACTTTCTGGTCCTCTGAACTTTTCTCATGGAATTCCACCAAATCCATCAGGCTCTGGATATACCTGTAAAGTGAAAGGTGTGCTTTAAGTTTTAAAACTGAATAGTCAGATACAAATGGCTGAACACAGGAATGCCCTTTTCAAATAATTTGAAGTAACCATTCTGTTTGAAAATTAAACTTTTGTACAGCACATTTGGGAAATGATATGGGAAAAAAAAAGCTACAACTTTAAACCTCAACTTTCTTACTTAAAATTTATGTTTCTTTAATTATTTCAGGTCAGTATTTAGATTCCTGATTGTTTTATTTGTCAACTGTTTTATTTCTTATAGCAAAACTTAAAATTAACTTTTTTTTTTTTTTCTTTTAAAGGGCTTCTGATTTGTTCCTACTATATTCATTCTTAGGGGAGTAGAAATCTTGAAAGCAGCATTAACTATTACAGATGGGATAGTTGTTTGATGGGTTGCAATACATGTATTCCTTGAATCAATGAACAAAAGGCTGTGTAGTCAGTGGTTCAGGATAAGAATAAGGCCCTGGTGTGTGACTGCTGAAGTTCATGCATATCCTGGCTCTGTTCTCTGAAAATCTGCTCCTTTGGGTTATCTATTCTATCTAAGCCTCAGTATCTCATTTATAAAATGAGCTCAAAATAACTGACCCTGAGTGTTAGCTGTGTGCCAGGTGCTGCTCTCAGTGCCTTTTAGTGGATTACCTCATTTAATTGCATGAAAACATCCCTTTGAAGCATATACTTCATTCTCCTCAATAACAGATGGGGGGGATTGAGGAATAGAGAGTTTAAGATACTTGCCAAGGGTCCTACCACTAGGAAGTGTTGGAGCCAGGATTTGAAACCAAAGCTCACTCTGTTAATCACTTTGGAAGTAACAAATATTAGGCCTTCCCTAAATAGTAGTCATTCAAATCTGTTTCTAGGCCTAACAGTCCATTTGCACTATCAAACTGTCTATTATTTAAAACACAAAATTAAAATTGCAAATATCATTTTTCATATTCTTTCTAGAAAATATAATATTGTAAAAGCATCACCCTTTTCCGTGTAAAAGGTCTGTTTATAGCTTTATAACTGCCCTTATGATAACTTACCCTAATTTTAAAAATTCTTCAGGTCTTTCAAAGTATTAATACTGTTCAGAGAAGCTGTTTTCCAATTATGATGTTAATATACCATAAAAAGTCATAAAACTAAAAACTTTCAGAAACGTTCACCACTTACCAGCTTTTAACCAACTGCACTGAAGAGGTATTTACTAATCGATCAGGGAGGATATCAATTTCCTTCAGGATATTGGCCAGCCTCACTGGTAATTCTTGTCGTAAAAATGCAAAAGATGTTCTTTCACATGCATTTTCTGAACCTATAAAACATGACTTTTATTTAGTGTTTGTAAATGAGTAAGTCTAAATGATATACGTATGTAGCATTAGCTAGTGAATATTGAATACAAACATATATGATTACATTCCGCCCTCAGCAGGGTTTCTGATTATAGATAATTCAGGAGCAGGTATGTTCTTCATATTCGCTCTCTCTCTCTTTCTCCTTTTGGCCAATGTAGGAGCGTTACTGCTTTCATTTCCTGAAGAGGCTTCATTTCCAAGAAATCAGAATATCCTACTGCTCCAAGTATTTATAAAAAAGTACAGGATTCAGTCAAAACTATAAGGTCAACAACCAGCCATGCGTCACAGAGTCCAGGAATGAAATAGGAGTGGAGTGGTGGTGAGGAATAAGGGATAGAGTAGGGTTTGTGATGTTTCCAGATTAGTTATAAATAATATCACATATAAATCCTTTAAACTTTCCTTATAAGATTATTGCAACAAGTGTGTAAATATTTTCAGCAGTAAACACATAGACAACCATAATGGTAGAGAGACAAAGAAGTCTTTTAGATATGTAGAGAGATGTACCCTGTGGAGGGTGGTTACGTGATAAAATCTCAATTAAGCTGAGGCTACTTTATAATATTAGGAATCCTCTCCAAGAAGAGCTATGCTGTGACGAAGGGGAGAAAGTTTCTAGTCCATTGTTAAATGATGACTGAAAGCAAAAACTATTCTGACTGAAAGCTCTGGACAGAAAAGAGAGGAAAGATGAGTCCAAATCATTCAGCATCATCAGGCTGCAGGTGGCCTCGACCTGTCGGCACAATTGTTAGAAGGCAAATCTAGAGAGGCTAAGCAACGCTGGCGTCGAGGCTCCAGAGCTCAACAGCAAAGCAGAGCCTTGTGGTTTTAGCAAAGAAACCAAACATACGCCCCTCACACCCGCCCAGCCCTCCCTCCCCTGCGCTGAAAGTTAAGGCAGCTCCCCACCCCAGCGCCCTGCACTGCCCTAGGTCCCGGCTCACCGAAGTCCAGCAGCTGCTTTATGGACAGCGGGGACGGGCTGTAGCGCGAGAAATGCTCGACCTCGCGGGGTACGAGGCTGGCGCTGCCCAGGGAGCCGGCGCTGCGCATCACGAAGCGGGCAGCCTTCATCTTGATGCCCACTGGGCCTGACAGGGGCTGGGGGTGGTTGAGGGGCGAAGTTTGCCCTGGGCAGACCCTGGGTCTGAGGAGAGGCAGGGGGCGCTCGGGCTCGGACGGCAGGCGGGCTGAAGGTTCGGGGTGCCGTGGGCTGGAGGAGCAGCGCAGTAGTTTCGGGGTGCAGCGGCTCGAACGCTAAGTTCGCGTCTCCCCACCACCTGCCGCCTCCCGCGGTTTTGTCTGCTCACTCTCTCCCCGCCCTCCCCGACGGGGCGGAGTCACCGGGTCCTGGAAGCGTGTCCGGGACTTGGGGCCGAGCCAATCAGCTCAGAGAAAAAAAGTTTTGGTCCCGCCCCCAGCCGAAGATGAACCGGACATCTGTCGGAACGTGGGCTCGAGGTCAGCGGCTTAGGATAGGACTGCAGGTCGCTTGGGCTGGGGTCCAGTCTAGACTCGTCCTTGTTTACAGGCCCGGGGCAGGTTCCAAGTCACGCATTCCTCACCAGAAACTAGTTCCAAGAACCTGGGCTCCTGGAACTCATTGGTCCGGGCTCAGAGCGGGGCTTTTACAGTAGCCAATCGGATGCGTCCAAGAGTATGGACTGCTTTGCCATTGGGCGGCGGAGGGAGTAAACAACCCAAGATTTTTCCTGGAGTAGCTCCAGGAGCTAACAGCACTGGCAGGAACTGGAAGTTCCGTGTGCTGAGACTTCGGGAACTACCCAAATACATTTAGTTTTTCCCGTGATGAGAAAAAGCCACTGCTTTGTTTCTCTCCAGTAACACATTCTGTCCTTTAGGTTTAACCCTATTTATTAAAAACAAAACACAACAAAAGGGGGATCAACTAGTGAATCAGTCTGACTCCCTCACGGTATGACATGTCCTTAATCCAAATCTTTACCGAAGACTTTCCATTCTACCCTTAAATGTCCAGCACAAACTATCTACTCCTAGAGGTCTTTTCTGATCCCTGATCCCCACACCTTCTTCCAAATATGGCCTTTGTCACGCATGGAATTATATTTTAGCTCTTAATGTTCTTATATTGTCCCTTCCATAAGGAGGATAGCGTGTGTCTTTGTGACATCTTTGTGATTCACAAAGATGTGATTCCCCTGCCCTGGTCTGAACTCAGTCGTTACTCATTTGTTAAATTAAGGACAGTTGTTGAAACGCAATACCTGTCCGAAAGTCCCCTTCTCTCCCTTCGCCCACTACCCCTCTCAGGTCTCCCTACCCCAGATTGCCTAGAGAATGAAGCCACAGTGTTTAGGGCATCTGGAAGGAAAGGGGTTAGTTACAAATGCAATAGAATGGGAGCTAATGGGGTAGTAAAATGGTAGCTTTTATACAGGATCTTTTTTGGTCTCCTGACCCTGCCTTTATAAGCAGAATGGGGGACCCTGGGAGATGTGAATGATCCTAGGTTCTCTTATCACTCTATAACCTCTTTCCCTATGTGATCTCACTGAGTCAAAGCACTGATGATTTACAATTTCTATCCCCAGCACAAACTTTTCCCTAAGAGCCAGACTCCTGTATTTAGCTGCCTATTTGACTTCTCCATTTGGATGTCTAATGAGCATAATTTTGTACCACTCGAATTATTGGGGAGCTGAGCCAGTCCTGGCCAAACCTCTGTCACTTTGTAGCCTATATAGAAGTACTATATTAGATCTATTACTCTTTCCCCCCTTGTCTACGCATTGCTTATAGATCATCATGGATTTGCGACTTCCCTCAGTGCCCAATATTTTGCTCAGACTTTTCAGAAGCAGCCACATGAAAACATTTAATATTAATAATGAAGGTTCTTAGAGACCCTGAGGGATGATGGTGGGGTGAAGAAAGACTCTAGCAACTGCACTTAGGTAAGATAGAAAAACAAAAAAATAAAACCAGCTCAAGAATATATCTCAAACTGAAACAATTGTGGAAACTTAGGCAAGTTCTAAAATGTATCTCCACATGGAGACAGTTTTTGATACCACTATAATTTATTTTTGCAAGCTTTGAATTCTTTATTACAAATTTGTACAGATCAATGAAGCAAAGAAACATGTTCAAGAAGCCAAGAGACTAAAGATTCTCTCTGATGAAGTGTGTAAATTTAAAGTAAAATCCCTTCTTTTTCCTGGGTTACATTTTAAAAACAGAAGTAAAAGAAAAGCATACGTTTGCTTTTTTTTTTCACCATGTGTGTGACAAAAATATATATTACAAAGAAATAAACTCTTTCATCTGCAGAAGAAAGGCAGTGGCAATTACCCGTTGCTGGCAGATATAATTTGGGAAAGCCCCATTTCCATAAGTCCTCTGTGCCAGGCTTACCCAGAAATACTACCAGATACGTTTGGGATGAGTAAAGATCAGTTGAAGTCATATGATAGTCACAGAAATGGCTTAGGGCTAAATGTGAACTGAGGCCACTAAACTTTTGTCTCCAACTCATCCCATCCAATAATATTTATCAGGTTAATCTCATAGTGCATTGTGTTCTTCTATGTCATTTCTCTTTGTTGGAAACTGTTGTTAAACTTGTCAGCATTTATGGTATCTGGGCTTGAATGGTCATGTCAAGTTGTTTACCCAGTTGGCTGAGCTGTTCTGTCTTACAATGATCAGGGAGTAACTTAGAAAGAGAGTGGCACTTCTTTTCTTAGCTGACCACAATCTTGGAGGTAATCCATTTGGGACAGAGGTGAAGCAAAAAGATTATGGGGGGTGATGAGTATGGACAAATGTGTGTATTCATTTGAGTAATGGGTAAACCAGGAGAAGATTATCACATTATTTAGTGCAAAAGCCAGATGGGCACACAAAGGATCCCCTTTGCCAGCAGGGTGGAATACAGCATCCTTGCTTATGGCACCTGATTCCTGAACTTTTCAGGGGCACTTTCACCTAGCTTTAGGAGAATTCTCTCCAGCTTGTCTGGCAAAATCTAATAGCATAAAGCTGCTCATTTGCGCTTTAAGAATGTAGTCAGAACTTTTGCTGGGGGCGGGGATGGGGGGTGGAGGGCAGGCAGCAGTTTGACAAAAAGCATCAGAACCATTAAAAAGATGCACATTCTGTGATCCATTTTTCATCCTCTAGGAATATATTCCAAGGAAGTAATTAAAAATACACATAACAGGAATTCCAATAGCCATGCTAAAAATATTAGCAGATTTAACTATAGAATACTTAAATTTAAAAAACGAAAAGCAGACTTGGAGAAAATATTTAAAAGATATGTAACAGACAAATGATTACTTAAAAAATAGATGTTTCAGCAGGAAAGAAAACAGTAAAGCTCTGTTCCTCATGGAGGTTATAGACTTGCATGGGAAACCAGCATTACAAAAACACATAGACAGGGAAGCGGGTGTGGCTCAGTGGATAGAGCCCCCGTTTACCATATGGGAGGCCCGGGTTCGCGCCCCGAGGCCTCCTTGTGAGGGCACGCCGGCCTGAGCGGTGCGGTGGGCTGATGCAGCAACCTCACGGCAGGAAGCGGCTGTGGCGCAATGGATAGCGCACCCGTTTACCATATGAGAGGCCCCGGGT